>JASUDE010000822.1:337-13917 GCA_034509685.1 Colletotrichum cereale | reverse complement strand
CGTAACAGCACGCCACGTGGATTGACGTTGACGTGGATTGAAGTCAATATATTGATCAATGTCGTGGAAGTCGTGGATTGATTCCTCACCCTGGAGCTGAGTACAGTACCATGGCAGCAATGGTTGGTTTGGCTGGGAAGAATGGTGTGATACGGCTCCAAGCAGTCCACGAAGGATATTCCAATCTCTATTGTTCTCATTGTCCATTTGGTGGGGATCTGCTCCATAAATACAAGAGAATCTTTTTGATTTTAACATGGCCACAAAGCGCGGCTTTCCTTGACTGCTTTGCTGGTCTCAGATTAAATTATTAGCTTCCAATACTATGGCGATAACACCATTGTGCCCAAATTGCAACCATTGACGCATCTGGCGCGGTGAGCAAGCCTCAGTTGAACATATGGGCCGCAATGTTATGGCCGTCTGTATTGAACCGCAAAGCTTTTCAACAAGTCTGTTGGTTACACAGGTAACCCGATCGGGCAATAGTTGACTGAAGCAGTAGTATATTCTCGTAGTAATCTAGTTGCTTGTGTGTGTGTGTTCTAAGTGATTTCCATGCGGACGGTCTGGGGATTTCACTGCGAATTCCCGGTGAAATCCCTGCGTTCTAATTGGTTAGAAATGGCCGGGGTTCGTCCAGGAATCCCGGTCCTTTTCCATGGAGGTTTCCGACGAGTTATTCCAACAAAGTCTGCAAAAGGTAATGCGAGATGTAGAAAAACGTCTGCGAAAAACATCAAAGTTAGGACCATAAATCCATGGAAATCGTTGATTTTCCGCGAACCCTCGGTTGGTCTGAGCTCCTTTGACTAAATTTTGCTGCGTTGATCGTTTCTGGATTGGTGGAATTCCAATTCGTTGTCTTCAGGTTGTCGCTGGAATCGTGTGGCCTGAGAGTTATTATCTTCTAATGATGGCCGCAGTTCAACACAGCCAATAGGCTGCCAGATCATCGGCACTGATTGCAAGTCAGGTGATGAGTTAAGTCATGCATATGAATGACCAACTTACCTGTCTTTCGACTCACTATCCTCCAATTACCATCGGGATATTCCCCAAATTTGGCCACCCAGGAGGTGTGCTGGTCACTAGGCCACGCCTCGTAGGCAAACTCTTCAGCGCCGCTGACCTCGGGATGGATCATCATGATTCGGACAACGGAATATTCGAGTTCGCCCTCGAGAATCGGTCGTTCTATGTCTTAGTAGTTTGTCATCCCTGATGCATGGAATCGATGTGGCGGTGTGGTGGGGGTGTTAAAACTATCGTACTTTGACTTTGAGATGTGCGCCAAGCAAACAAAGCTGATGCTCCTCTCATGTATAATGTCCAAGGTCAAAAACTTGACTTTCTTCTACATTTGGTATTTTCTGTCTCCATGAGAGGACCCATGCAAACGGTGAGTGTTTGAAGTCCATGCTGTGAGGCCCATTCCTTAGTTTTGGAGTAATCTGTCCCGCTCCATAGGACCTGTTTGTTTTCCTTCCACACTCCGTCGAATTGCACACGTATCTCATTTGCTTCATTTTGAGTAAGGTATCTTGGACAGATCTGCGAGATGAGGCGTTTATATCCTTGTTGCAGTGCATGGCATGTGTTAAGTCCGAGGACGGCTCGGCGATCAGGAAATGTGCCCTGCACCGAGCAGTTCAGCGGCTGCAGTAGACGGCTTTCCCACGACGAATGGGTATCTTGGCAGGAGCCAGATTGGAAAGAAACGCTGACAACCCACACCCCACACTTCCAACCGCCCACTGTACCACCGTTTCCAGACATCTTTCACGGCTGGGCGTGTTCACGGCTAGAGCAAACATGGAGCAGCCTCTTTCGGCTCTGCGAACCGTCTTCGCTTAAGCGCTGTAAGCTGCGGTGCTTAGTTTTGAATCTACCGACGCAGCCCAAGTCCATGTCTTCCGCTATGAACGCCGAATGTACCTTCACACAGTATGCCAAACTCAGGCACCAGAAGCCGAGGGAAGTAGCTGCATTTTAGCTTACGCCTGTCCGCAAAACGCCGGTCGACACGCAAAACACCTGCGGTTTTTTGCGGTCCCTTATTGCTTGTGATTGCCACGTTGCGATCGGACACGTCCAGTTCGCATGACTGTTAACGCTACTGTAATTCCAACACTCAAATCACTGACAGCTAGCCCTGGAGTGACCGCGCCCTGTGACGAGTAGACGCACCTTGTTTAATCATCTGCCGCCGCGGAAGCTCGGAATAAGCGGCGCAATGCAGCGCCGTTCCCCGACTCTTCGTGTGGGATCATTCAACTAGCGCCGGATAGGAGCTGGATATACGGCGTCCTGCTGCCGGAGGGTACGGGGCGTAGCGTCGCAGGCTGGGGCGCACTCCAACGGGAGGGCAACATTGCCCCGAACTACCGAACGTTGCGGTTGCCGTTTGCCAGTACTTGCCTACCATGATCACAAATATGTGCCGCCGCATGATGTACCTCTGCGCTTCTGGCTTTCCCTCTATTGGCAGAACTGAGGACGGATCTAGGGCACTTCCGGAAGGAACAGTGCCTGCTCCAGGGAAGGAATGATTAGTGGATCCTTCACTGCACATAGGATTGGCTTCGCTTGCAGGCCTCTGATCCGTCGACGGCACCATATGGCCTGGTTCGTCCGTCGAACAGGTCCACAAAGCTCTGCTTACTCTGCCCCTTAACAAGCCTCGCCAGCCTTATCTGAGGGACCTAGGCACGACCATAGCGAGCAGCCCGACGGACCCAGGGTCAACGAGTAGACTGCTGTGTTTATGCAGGATGTCCGAACCCACCCAACTGTGGAACATTTTCTATGTAACGCGAGGACATGAGGCCCATCTACATATCAATCTTTCTCCGATCAAGTGCTGTTCCACCTCAGCGAATCACTTTATTATGTGACGCCAGAAGTGCAGGTTTATGTCAACCTGGACTACAGGATTTTGCGAAGTCGTTGCACAATCATGTTTGAAAGTCCTCTGCCGCATCCTGCAATGTGACAGGCTTTATCTTCCAATCGCTTGCTTGCAACTTGAGTTCATCCAGCCGACCCTCCATAACAAGCCTGGAACCGAGCCTAATATGTGACAGGATGCACGACGCCAATCCGAGTCGAATTCTTATTGCCGCCTATATAGGTCTCGAACGTTTGATCATGTGCAGTAATTGGCTCTCCTGCCGTGTGCTGGTATCTTTGTCGAATGAGAGCTTTCCTCATAATAGCCGGTGGCCGACAAGAAGCCAACGGCTGCCTAGAATCGCCTATTCAGTGAGAGCCGACATGAGAAGCTGACACCCGCCTGCAATGCGGTTGTTGGAGGGCGTTGTTATGCGTCGACTATAAAACAGAAGTTGCAACTGCGCTTTTCTGACAATGCCCGCATCTCATTCCTCATCAACTTGTACCCTCACCCATAACAAAACTCGTTGTTTGCCCCCTCGGGGATATAAGTTCATGTTTAGTCGATTGGCATATTACTACCTAGGTAAGGTCGCTTGCCTTTTCCTTAATTCATAATGGCATACTATGTACGAGCAACCGTCCCAGGAACCCCGTCTTAGGAATATTTTACATCTTAGGACACGTTTTGCTGGCTAGATTCACTGGTAACCACAGCTACTGCAGCACATACAAGTATGTTCCTTACAGAAGACATCCTGAAACTATTGGTCAATCTTGTAGACGTGGCCACTGACTTTCGCACTGTCGACACATTCTTGCAAACCCAAACCAAAATTGGCTGTATTGGCAGTATCAAGCACATGGAGCATCTCTAGCTAGAAGGGTAATTCCTTTGATATCACTCATGTCACAAAGCGACCTTCTGACAGGGATGCGCATCTCAACGAACAACCACAAACACCCTCGCCAGCCTTTGGATCGGGAAGCATAACTTTCTACCGACGAGATCTCGCCAGAGAAGCAATCGGGCAGATAAGAAGTAGGTTCATACTCCAAGATCTTCCGACTTTGACTTTCCCAGCTACTGTTAATACTCAGGCTTGCAGTAACTCTGGCTTTGAGGTTACTTTTATTGAGATCTACTAGGGACCCATTAGGAAATACAGTTGATATGAATTCAATAGTTTGTACCTGCTGTCACCACTAAAACTATCATTTCACCTATCTAACGGCTCGTAGCCGAAAATCGCTTTCTGCAATCAGGCCACATAATTACAGCTTTTGACTCCATTGTGAGATTGTGCGTCATCACTTAAAGGCACTCAACTGGTCTGAACGTTTTCGTTGGTTTCATTTGATCCTAAGGATCCTAAAGGAAGTAATACAGTGGTTCTGTTGTGATGCTGGGCATTGCCACCTATCGCCGATAACTGGCTTACCCCGATAAGTCTCACTTCACCCACATGATCTATTCGGGCAGCAGACATCTTGCCTTCAACAAGGCAACCCACGATCGCGTCTTTCTTTCCAGGCGCATAATGGAGAACACTCACGGTATCCCCAATATACGACACCCAATTAACCTTGGTCACCACCTCATGATACTGATAGGTCCGTCTAGGCTTTTTATTTCAACGAAGGAGTGTTCCGTTTTGCCTCTAACCGCCTGAACTTCAAATCCATAGTAATGGCGTTTTCTCCTCTTCGCCGAGTGCTTGCGGGTCATGCGGCATTACAAAGGGTTGATCCGAGTCTTTTGCTGTTGGAAACTTTCCCATGATACGCATCGGCTATTCCACGCCGGGATGACATAGCTTGGCTCTTTTCCTAGTTAATGTCTTGGAGCCTATCCCCGGTGGAAGGTCCGTAGTTCGTAGTTGAAATCGGTGTTAGCAGGGTCACTGTTTATTCAAGGTTTGTTGGGGTTGTTTACCTCCATCACGCAGGAGGCCATTCCCGCACATAGACCCATTCTCGCACATATACAGCGGAGAGAAAAACGTCGGTAACGAAACGGCGGCACCGAAATTAGAGCAAGGGTGAGTAAATTGATGGGAATGTGTAATCTAGGTTTTTCTCTGGGGGGTGGGCTGTGCCAAATGCCCTTTTGCCCTGTCCGAGCCACAGTAAAATTCTTCAAAAATCAGAAACGTAACGGAGAACACATGATCGGTTGATACATTAAGCTCAAACTGTTATATGACATTCAACAGTTTGTCTTGATAAAATTCAAAATATTAAGGTTCTCTTATGAAGCTCTAAAAGCGCCGAGGCTATCAGCGGGTTTCTGACAGCACCTCTCACATGTAAACTTTTCAGGGCAGTTTTTCAACCAGAGAGGCTGTCTGATTCAGGACGATGGTGCCGGGCCCCCAGGTGGAGCGCCAGCTATAAACATCCACCAATGCGCACATCCAGTGATATGCTATCTTCCGCTGGCTGTAAACTATTGTTTCATCCTGATAATGAATACAAAAGCGTCACTCAGAGCCTCGTTAACTCGACAGAGTCGGTGGTGAGTCTCATCGAGACAATAAAGACTCTACCGAGCGATGTATCATCCCTCTTTCTAGATCTGGAAGGAGTAAGCCTATCTCGCCATGGTAGCATCTCACTCATGACGATCTTTGTACCGTCAAAGATGCATGTATATCTTGTCGATGTCCATGCACTTCAATCTCTAGCTTTCTCGACTGCCACATTCGATGGAACAACTCTTAAAACCATTCTTGAATCACCCATGATCACCAAGGTTTTCTTCGATGTTCGAAACGACTCTGACGCCTTGTTCCATCACTTTGCAGTAAATATCTGCGGGGTTGAAGATGTACAGCTGATGGAAAATGCGGCCCGGCCCGGGCGACGGCGTTTCGTCGTGGGATTGGAGAAGTGCATAGATACCTATGCAAACCTTTCGTTCCCTGAGAAACTTAGCTGGAAGGCGGTGAAGGAGGCGGGACTCAAGCTTTACCACCCCAGGAAAGGTGGTTCGTACGAAGTTTTTTTCATTCAGCACAGGAGTAGCGTCGGGTCGGCTGCCTGTGGATGACGATATCTATTCGTCGGTTTTTCGGAGGCAAGACCTGATAGACGCCAATGTTAGTAAGCAACCTTGCACTCGGGGAACCTGCGGATGCTTTTAACCGAAGTATCACCTTCGGCCATGGGCATAGTTGCAAGAGTGGACATGTCGGTGCGAGTGCGGAGACCTCTCGGCAGTATTGGTCCCTACGAGAGCGAATGGGCAATGGATTTGCGAAAGTCGGTTGATTCCTCGACATATCCCGTAACGCCCATCGGCCCTTGTACACACCAGGCGCGAAACACTGTGCTAAAGTTAACTTCACGATACATTGGACAAGCTTTATCGCATCCTTGATACAAGGTTTAATTAGCTGCGATTGTATAAGTTAGGCTAAATTGGAGATTGTGCTCCGAGTGCTCGCGTAGCGGTGATTACTATAACGTTCACTTCCGAATTGCAAGCTAAGTTGTGTTTTTGTCTCAAGCTTCCCTGCGTTTGTTGAATTCCGCAACCTCCAAACCGATATCGCTGTATCATGGTTTTGGCACGTCTGAGGCAAAGCTCTACTCACATGTAACGAATGCCGAGGCAGTTTCTGGCGGTTGGAACATTTGTCCACATAAGGAGAACTATCCAATTTGTACGGCGCTTTTTGAACGCACCTGTTAACCCTTCATGCCATCATGGATCCTGCACCGTTCCAAGGCACGGACAAGCCCGATCTGTCAGTGGGCGAAGAAGAAATAGTAAACCTTCATCCCAACGGCGATGTAGTGTTAGTCGTCGGTGGTCCCACATACGACCTTGAACGACGACTTTTGGTTCACTCTGAGGTCCTCACTATTGCCTCTCCTTATTTTGCTACCCTCTTCGGGCCTGTCGTCCAGGAAGGCAGGACAACCAAACAAAGGACTTGCCCACGAGTTCGACTGGAAGAGGATGACGCAGAAGCCATGGAAATAATTCTCTCTTTACTTCATTTCAAATCAAAAGACGAATTCAGAACCATAAAGCCTGAGTTGCTTGCGCTGGTCGCAAGAGCAAGCGATAAATACGGTTGTAGCACGGCCCGTCGCCTTGGATATGCAGATGGTTGCGTGACACACCCGAGCCTTCCAGTCCTGAAGAGCATGGTTGTCTTCTCGTCGCAGCCTATTTGTTTGGCGCTACAGACCACTGGCAATCCATCTCGACAAGAGCGATCAAGGAAATGGCGCCTGGCTTTGTGGGATCGTGGTCGAACCACGAGGTTCTATCCCTTTTGCCTCAGCATATTGAAGGTATTTTGGAAACCCATTGTCCATGGCCCTAAACTGACGAGCAAAGAGAAGCTTTAGAGAAACAAATAACTTCGAAGCTGGCTCTTCTACGTATTGAGATGGAAAAAATTGAAGGCGTTCTACAAAGTGATACAGCGGCTTACAAAAAGGATGCCCTCCTCTGTCTCGAGTGTGGAAGACTCCAACCCAGTGGCACTAAGCAGTGCCACCCCTGTAAAAACAAGAGCCTCCATGAATCCCTTTGTACAGCGCAATCCCAAGTCGCCGAATATTTTGACATCCTAAGGCGGAACGAGCTGTGGCCGTCGGTCGCTTCCTTTCAAAACAGTACGATCACAAGCATTGGCAACCACTTCTTAGTGTTGAATGCCGACAAACATCGATGCGGAGCCGGTCCTATCTGTCCGTTAAAAGTCAATGTGTACGCACTAAGTACACGAACGAACCGCATCATCAACAATATTAAAGGCGTCAGTATGAAGGACGACGATATTGCTATGGCTTGATGTTCATGTCGACGAAAATGTGGGTGAAGCAGGGCTGGATGATGGTGACTGGTGATTGTCAACCGTTTCACCCGCGTTCCAAGGAGAATTACGAGATGTCGTCTGTTGTATTCTTAGTAGCCGTAACAGTTCCGTGAGCCGTTCAATCATCCTGAAGACTTCTCAAGGCGGGTACATTGTGACATATTGATTGAGAATGTTCCAAAAAAAAAGAAATCCCATTTGCCCCGGGAGCGGTCATTGAACGTTGTGAATGCACAAGGAACTGGCTCTAGCGTGCAGCGGCCTGTTCGGAACAGTGCCAGTTTCACTCACGTGCATGGAAATGGATTGGTCGGTTGCCACCGGCAAACTTAACCGAAAGATGCCACAGCGACCTGCGCGGTGGACCTATCCTCCTTGCGCCATGCAATCATGCGAGGGCGCGAAGCTGGGGTTCATGGGATTGTTCAGGCAGATGCCGATTGGCGAGTACGGGGCGCCAATCAGACCCCACGCCGCACCCAGATAACCACACACGCGGCATCCGGGGTCTGTTCATGTGTATCGATCCGCCTCAGCCACCTATGTCCAATCGGATGATCCGCATGGCTGCACGAGTGCCCTCGAAAGAGGTTCGTCGTCACATTAGGCGTCCTGCCGTGCGTAGGCCGACTAGAAGGCCGCAGCAAGGCACCCTGGGCTGTCTGTCGCAGGGAAAGCGCCTGGGCCGTGGCCGGGGCGCGGGGCCCAGCATCGCGCTAACGGAGAACCTGCGGGCTCCTCCACGCGCGTATCGTTGGAAATGTTTTGTGACCTACGGCCTGCATTCGGTCGTCGCCAATGGGCACTGTGCGCTTCGGTACTTGGCGGACAGCCATGCGGCGCCATCACCGGGGGTACATGCCAGAACGGACACACGTTCCGGCGTCCCGCCAGGGTCGAGTTGCGACAGTGCGATGGATCCGGCGTGTCGCGCAGGCGGAGCTGCTTCCGGGTCGGGGCAGGACTTGCGGCTCCATCCCCTCTCTCAACAATAACGCCCGCTCATCGTGATGCATGACTCTCCTTACGTGTTACTCAGCGGCCCAGGGGTTCCAGTGCTTATGTCAATCAAATAGTACTGTATATCCCCCCCAATCCTGGCAGAGTTCTCCTGTCTGTAGTCCCGCCTCAGCCATCTGTATCTGTACTCTGTACGCTTCCCTCACTTCTGACAGGGCTTCCCTTAGGTACAGACCCGCCTCGGCCATAGGTATCCAATCGAATGATCTGCAAGCCTACGCAAGCGCTTTACGTGTGACAGCATTGTGAGAAGCAGGCCAAGCGCGCTTACAGAGTTCCACGCCGAATAAGATGACACGAAAAAAACAACGGAGACACTTAAGTGTCTTGGCAGGTCCAGATCTGCTTTGCTGGCTATGGAAGAAAAGCGGTCAACCCGTACGTAAAGTTACTCACTGTACAGGTACCTTCCAACGGGACTACAACCCAGTTTCCCCACCTCTTTTACGACTTGGCGTGTCCACGATTGGAGCAAATACCGAGCAGCCTTTCTTGGCTCTACGAACCATCTTCACCCGAGTGCTGTAACTCGCAGCTGTGCTTAGTTTTTTATGTACTGAATCGTACGCAGGCCTTGACACAAAGTAGCTGCATGTTGGCTTGCGCGTATCCGCTACACACCGATCGGCGCCGATATCACCTGCGGTGTTATTGTGCAGTACCACACCATCTTCGACCAAAGCGATCTTGCTCGCAATTGACACCTAGCGGTTGGATTTGTCCACTTCAAGTCGAAGGTGGCAGGACTTCCCACATCTCCCAGAAATAGCGCCCAGAACTTAGCAGCCGCGGGTAGTGAAGGTTCTTCGACTTTGAAGATAAAGCTCATTTGCACCCGACTCACATTGATGACATGAAACTGATTGTGAACTAGATCGACGTGCTGGGAATTAGCGTCAGCATTCAGCCCAGTTGGCAAGATAGTGAAGCACGCAGACGACTTGGCAAGCACCGAGGGCCATGTCAGTACCGCCAAACCTGCGCATGGTCCAAAGCATCGGCCAGACATATCAATTGAACCTAGGTAGGGCAAAAACAACAAAGTAACCAGCCTTCTTGCGGTCTTCGGGGGTTTCGCAAAGGAAATACCATGCTTGTTCCTGCATCACGACGACCGGTAAGAAAGGCAGCTTCTGCAGGTCTTGCGACGGACCCCTTGCCATCCTGACCAGGTCTAAGAGGACGGACCAGCGGGCCAGACGCCGCCACAACTGCAGGAGGCCGGCAACCCCCCACTGGAAACATGCAGGCTGTGCCGCAGATAAATAGGAGAAGACTCGACGTTGACAGCCTCGACTATGTACGAAGCATCCAAAGAACAAGCTTTCGCGCAAAACACCACTATGCTTGACGAGGTTTACCACAAGGTCGATCCAGATGGCGATGTTATGCTCACTCTACGGAATCCCAACGCGCCGTTCGCTGATTGGGATGCGTCTGTAGGAGCTAGCATCCACAAACTGTCACTTACTAAGCGGTTTTCACTTTTGCCCCCTGACCTGAAAGCACCGGTCTTCTGATCTCTAATGCCTCTGTAGAGTAGCGATAAAAGACACGAGGAAATTGAGCAAAAAAGAAAAGAAGAAGATGAAGGAGATGGAGATGACGATGACACAGGAGACTGGCCAAAGTCCGGACCCCGGCGCCTCTACCGGCATGGAACCTGCTACGGATTCGGAGGCAAACGCAAACGGGGCCCCTTCACTCGATGGTTTGGAGCAAGCGATGGGGTCATTACCCCCAAATTTCGGCGCCTCCTCGATTGACAAGTTTTCCAACCACAAACCACCCCTCCAGGACGACGGCACATCGGTGACGGAGGTTAAATACCGCCTTTCTTCCCGGCACCTCTCCCTGGCGTCGCACTACTTCAAGACCCAGCTCAATAGCACTTGGAAGAAGGGCATACCCCTTGGACCGGATCACTGTTACCAATTGGATGCGTCGGACTGGGACGTTGATGCTCTGCTTCTTTTGATGCAAATTATTCACGCAAGAACCAAAGACGTTCCCCGCCGCATAGATCTCGAGACTCTGGCCAAAATGGCAGTCCTGATCGACTACTACAAATGTCATGAGGCAGTTGCGTTCTTCACGGACATGTGGATCGAACCCCTGCAGACCCAGCTCCCATCCGACTGTAACCGTGAGCTGGTGCTTTGGCTCTCGGTTTCTGTCATTCTCCGGCAGGAAGCTATGTTCAAGGCCGTCACCAAGATAGCCGTGCAAAAGAGCAAGGGCCCTGTCCCAACACTCGAGTTGCCCATCCCGCCAAGTCTCATTGGTAAGCGGCTTTTTTTGCCACATCATCCGTTGCTAACTTCAACAGATGTCATTGACTGGCGCCGACAGAACGCGATCAACACTATATCCAATGTGCTCGGCAACTTGTTGGCGTCGCTGCGTGATGGATCAGCGGGGTGCGACTTTGACTGTTCTGCCTTCCTTCTGGGCAGCCTTACGAAGAACATGTATACTTACAAGCTCCTGGATCCGACACCACAAGCACCCTATCTTGGCTATGATCTGGCCGCAGTTGAGAAGTGGGTGCATGAGTTTCGCTCATCTAATGGGTACTACTCATGCTCCTGCAATCTTGGTGACATGATTGACAAGCGTCTATACCCAGGCCTCGACCGGAGTAAGGAGGGGTTTAGCCTGAGTGATCCAGATTTTACATTCGAATAATTCTGGCAGTACAACATGTGGATCGTACAGTAGGCTGGTTTCCATGAGATCCTTGACTTTACTTCATATCGCTAGCTCTTACGAGCCTCTGGTGAAGAATGAATAATTTGATACTTTGGGCGCATGATTACTCTGCATCCGCATTACCAACTAATTACAGGAAACTGCGAAGAAAAATCCCAGCAACAAGGCAACCGAACAGTTATCTATATCTCATATGATTTCTCGCGAAAGTACGCTTCGTACGTTCTAAGTTTCGTTGATTTCACCACCGCATGTAGTTCACGTGGAAATATTCCGCGACTTTACTTTTCCTTTCTTAAGTCGTCTGGCGCCCGAGTCCCAAGGAATGTGATGAGGTCATTTCATACCTAGCACAAGGTCTCAAAGCATTCATCTTCCACAGAATCTAATTAATGTTTGAGACGCCTAAAGTGGGAGAACCTGCCTCGAAAAATAATTTTAGGTTGAAATGCGAGGCCGCTGTTCAAAGTTCCAAGGTACTTATACTTGCACAGTATAAGTCTCAAACTTCCTACAGTAGTACGGATAACTTGGGGAAAGAAGGATAATTCCTACCCGGACATTCATCGTATCCAAGCTTCAACTACATTAATCATAGGCGAAAACTATGGCTTGCCTTCATGAACTCTACGACATAGGTTCAATCACGGGGCTCTCCACGTATCATCATTCATGTGCTCATGCCCCACCCACATCCCTAAAACTCAGATATCATTCACCGCTTACAACGAATTGTACTTAAAAGGCTCATCCTTTTCCTCCTTCGCCCCTTCGCTCATCAGGGAAAAGCTTAATACCTACTCGATAAAAACCTTTGAACTCCAAATATCACACTTGGTCTCAGTGTTCTTGGCCACTTCTAGTTCTCCACCTTGCTTAACATGACTTGAGGTGGCCTTCCTCATATTGCTTTACCGACATGTACGAAAAGCTCATCATGAGTATCTCCGAGTATGTAACATCCTAACATACTGATGCTTCAACTAACAGATTTCAGGGCGCAGGCCCAAGAAAGACTCACGGATTTTGAGCTAGTTTGTGATAGTGCCCACTTCCCGGTGCACAAGCTCGTTATCTGCCTTCAATCAAAAGTCTTCGAAACCGCTTGCAATGGGCCGTACAAGGTTAGCCAACACAAGAAGAGCGATCAAATACCCAAACTCTGAGGAAATGACTGACTATTTCTAGGAGAATTGGACGGCAACGTACGACATGGTTGGAGACTCACCCAACGAGGTCCACAGAATGATCGACTTTATGTATACAGGGAATTACACCTTAAACCACGAATCGCAACAGACCAAGGCAGAAACCTACGTCAACTGTCTGCAAGCCCACGCAAGGTTATTCGCATTGGCTGAAAAGTATCAGGTTGACGACCTACAAATTTTGTCAGCCGACAGATATGAGAAAATGCTGGAAGAGAAATTTGGCGTTGATGGATTTTTGGCATCACTACGTGACGTATACTTACTTACACCACCATCCGTCAGACGACTTCGTGACACTGCGATCAGATTCTCCAGAAAGCATATGGAAGTCATAATCAAAAATAGAAAAGAAGAACTCGACCTCATAACTTCGAGCTTGGCGGGCTTTGAGAAGGATTTATTGAATTCTTACCTGGAAGCTCCCGTCCTGGGCAACTGTGGTCATTGCGGGAACTATAAGAAAATGGAATGTCTGCAACTTCGATGTTTACAGTGTGGGAAGGGTGGCGGGTTAAATATCCAGGCGCCGACTAAGGCGTCTCGTTTGACAAGATTCCCTAGCTTGCCAGAGCGGACGGCTCAAAAACGGAAGAGGCTGGAAAACAGGCGGGGGATATTGATATCTACTTTCCTCCCTCCGCTTCCGGAAAACATCGAAGACGAGGGGCAGCATCCGTAGCGGCCGCCTATACCCTTTCCCGATATCACGTTAGAAGAGGTGAAGAGACATCTATTCGCAGTGAAATCGTGGAAGGCACCGGGACGGGATGGATTGCCGGTAGCTGGCTACACAAGACAAGTTACAGTCCGGCCTTCTTGAAAAAGGATTTTCACTAGGTTAAATATAAGTCTATATTAAATAACCCACCCACCCTACTTCCGAGCCACCCCTACATCCGAGCCG
>JASUDE010000821.1:0-13932 GCA_034509685.1 Colletotrichum cereale | reverse complement strand
GTGCGATGCGCCTGAAGGACCGATCGAAGCCCACTTTGGCGAACCATGGTACGGCCGGTCCCGCTATATCAGACCCCTCTCTCTCTCTCTCTCTCTCACTTTCCATGCCGGCTAAGGCGAGCGATGAGATTTTGGTAGCTTCGTCCAGAAGACGGTTGTGGACGGTTGTAGGGTGGGGGGATAACGACAGGGAGTGGAAGAATGCGAGTGCTCGGTTCTTTTTGTGGTGGACTTGTCGACATCTGGTCCATTGGTCGAGGTGTTTAGTAAACGGAGCCATGATGGGGAAGGGGGTGGGAGGTTCTTTTAACCCCTCTCTTCTAGATATAGCTGTGGGAATACTTTACCATATCTCTCTCCTTGTGTAGTTGTATTTTGCTGTGCATTATTGGTCTCACCAGGTATAGCACGATATTCCCACGCCCTGACCTTCACCCCCTCGTCCGCGTCCAAGGTTGTTTCGCGGTGCTTGTTGTTGATGTTTACACCCCGTGGTAGTGCTCACATTTTGAGGACCAAAGACTCTTCCTGGAAGTGTGGTCTTGGCGGAGACGATGGCCGATGCTGGTTTACTAAGGTATGCAGCGTTTCGAGGTCCTGCAGGAGTAGAATGAAACTTGTAGCAAGTAGGAATGGTGTCACGTGGGATATAAGCGTTGGTTACTGCCATGTAACTAACGGCGTTGTTTTGTTACGTGACAAATGGTCGGACACGGTGTGTTGGATGCCAACCGTTCAGATAACGTCAAGAATATCGAGGAAAGGGGGCCTCCCTCCTTGCACCTACACCCTGTAAAACCTCATAAGGATTGATGGCTGTATAGAACTGCCTATAGAGACAAGAGTAGTTAGAAGAGAGAGCGCAAGTAGATCAAGTAAACTTGTAGTAAGTGAGAGTGATTAGACATAGTTCAGATAACACAAACCTCGTAAGGCTATGTTGGTAGCTACACAGAACTGCCTAACAAGATATCAATTATCGGACAGAGAGAGTGTAAGAGACTATGCAGAAACACGGGAACAGATTGCTGACGGGTTCATCCCTCCTAGCTTGATGCTGCTTAACTTGACGGTAGAAGAGGGGCTTTTTCTTGGTACTAGAGGGGTAGGTATTCATGCTGTGTCCATCAGAAATCCAGAAGACGCCTGTACACAATCGTATACCATTGCGTTCTAATACCGGCGGATGAGACTGTGAGTTGTAGCGGTGAAGTGGAAAAACATGCCCCTGCCACCACTTTGTTGTTGCATTAATGCGTGTTGGTCTTTATCAGCGACTGCCGACGTCTGCAGGTGTTGTGGCAGCGCCCGAGATAAGGGTGACTAATGAATTAGAAAGTCCCGTACTGTACTGACCGGAACGCGCGTGTCCCCTCCTCGGAACCATTTCCATCTTATCAACACCCACATTGCTCCACGGTTCCGACCACTTCCGCGGTTCTGCATTCTCCCCGATGAGCCACCGCGATTCTGCCTGAGCGCCGCAATATGACCCCGGAACCCGACATGACGGAAGCTGTGACGCTGCAATCGACCATGTCAAGTTCCGCATCGGCCCAGAAGCGCGCCGCCCCGGGATCTGCATCGGGTGAGAGCCAGCGGTCCAAACGGGCCAAGTACACCCCTGTAGCGTGGTAGGGCGGCTCATCTACCCGTTGGTACGATATACGGCTTGTCGGTACCACGGCTGACCAAATCGGACGATAGCAACGAATGCAAGAGGCGGAAGCTCAAGTGCATCAAGGAAGAGACTCGGTCGGCTTGCCGGCGATGTCTCGTGAACGGGGGCGAGTGCGTCTTCATCCCCGGCCCGCAACAGACGCCGCTTAGAGAACACGAGCCCGCGCACGAGAGGGACGAGCCCATTAACCCGCACGATGCTCCTGGCGACGTCGCAGAGAGCCACCCCACGGTGATCGTGCCAAGTGTCAGAGGTGCTGGCCCAGACCAGTACAAGAACCTGAGCGACGAGGTGGCCGTCCTCCGGGAGCAGGTCGCCGTGTTGACGTCGTCCCTCCGGGACCTCACAGGCAAGATCGCCCACATCGGCACGCGGTCGCCGGCGGCGTTCGGCGGCCCTCCGCTTCCGAGCCCTCTGTACGCGGAAGAGTCGGCACGGCGGCCCAGCGAGCCGAGAGAGCCTCAGTTCGTCGGTCCTACGAGGTCCGCCTACAGCCTCCGCATAGCTGAGTCTTCCCTCTCGCGGGTGCACGCCCCCGCGCGCGATGCCTCGGCGACAAGCAGGTCCGCGTCCCCCGCGGCCTCGGCGAGGGCGCCGTCCGAGGTCGCCGACCGTCGCGCGTCGTCGGCGCAAAGGGATCTAGACCCTCTTCTGACCATGGACTTCGGCGAGGTCGTTCGGCTGCTCAATGTCTATCAAGAGGAGATCGAGTCCGTCTACCCTTTTACCGACTTGAATGACATCCTGGCCAATCTGGAGCACATTCTTGACTACGCCAGGGATCCGCGCAGCTCGTTTACGGAGGAGGGCCGACCCAAAATCGAGCTCAAAGACGTCCAGATCGTCAAAGTTGCAATCGCCACGTCCATAGTGATGGATGCCCAGGGGAAGAATGCCACCAGCACGAAACTTGTTGATACGGTGGAGCCCGTCGTCTGCCGAGTTTCTGGAGAGGCCTTCATAGACTTGAAGGAGTTGCAGATCATAACCATGCTGGTAAGCTCTGAAACCAGGGACCACTTGCGAGCGTGAACCCGGGCTTGTTTCTGAAGTCTGCGACTGACGACCATGCGTAGAGCATCTACTGGTTCCATTGCGGCGAGGAACTGCTGGCATGGAGATCCATCGGCATCTCGGGCCGAGAAGTCCTGGAAATCGGGCTGCACCGGCGAGCCATCCTCATGGAGAACTTCAAAGACCCTAAGCAGAGAGACCGGGCTTTGCGATGCTTTTGGTGCGTCTATGTCCTGGACCGTCGTTGGAGCTTCGGTACAAGCTTGTCATTTGGAATCGTTGACGGGGACATCGACCCCGAGTTGCCCGAGCCAGTGAGTTCCCACCGTTCCCATGCGTCAGCATCACTTTCGACGGAAACGTTGACCAGGACCCTGTTGCAGGGAGACGAGTATCCCTATCTTCGGTGTATGGTTGCGTACGGAAGGCTCTGTTCCAAAGTCTGGGAAGCACTCCCGCCATTCGAGTCGCCGTCGCAGTTCATTCCCAGGGACACCGTGGCATTCCTGGATTTCATGACGCTCAACTGGCTCAGTGCGATACCGGAAGACTTGCAACTTCGCCACCCGAGACTGGGTCTTGCACCCAGAGCCCAGCCCCGTAGCCTGCATCGACTGCGAACCCTCCTCTACCTCCGTGGCAACCAAATGCGGATGCTCATCCACCGACACCACGTCCTCAGCACCGCCAGCATCAAGGCGGATACGCAGAGCGCGAAGCTCGTAACCGAAATTGCGCTAGACACGATCCAGGTGCTCGTTCACCTAAACGACACGAGCGACATTTACGCGCGACAGCAGAACGCATTCAACTACTTCCTCACGAGCGCGCTGGCCGTCATCCTCCTGGCCGTGTGCCATGCACCAGGCGTATTCACAGAACCGTGCAAGGAGTCCTTTTTGAAAGCCGTTCAGCTGGTCAAGGGGTTCTCGCGTCATGGCCATGCAAGCCGTAGGTTATGGAAAACCATCAGCAGTCTCCTTCCCGGCATCAAGTCGCTGGGCTTGCGGAGCGACCAAGATAAGGGAGACACCCCTCAAGCAGCGGGAAACGGTGACGAGGGCCGGGCAGACACACGGGCGGACGAGGCGGCGGGCCAGGACGCCGACCAAGACGAGCGGGAAGGGAGACGGGCGGCAGACAACCAATGGGAGGTTTACGACGCGGTTCATCCGGCGGACGATTCGATACCGGACATGTTCAAAATGGGGAACGACCTGTTGGGCCTGTTTGACGCGTTCGGTCATGCGAACGCGGGCCATCCGACGCCGTCGGATTTTCCTGTAGGGTTCTTCGGGGGCAACGAGCATGGGATGCCGCTTGGGGGCCCAGACGAGATTTCACGACGGTTTCAAGGGCTGATATGAGTCACGAGCCCTAACGCTCGGAACGGAGTTTTGAGGGCATAAAACGTGGTAACTTATTCCAAAGCTGTCATCTAAAAATGGGGTTCAGACATCCACAGGAACGGAGACGCCGTTCACAACATTGCTGGCAACAGCTGGCACCTCGAACTTCTTCTTGCCGAAAGACAGGTAGTAGGCAACACCGAAGAACAGCCATCCGGCCATCACGACGACGGAATAGTTCATATTCTGCGGCGTGACGGGCATCACCGAGGGGAAGGTGCTGAAGACGATAACCACGGTCATCCATATCAAGCTGATCATGTTCAAGACAGGACCCAGCACCGGGCCCAACGTGAACGGACCGTAATCGGAAGGGCTCAAGTTCTTTCTACCATACGCCAGCATGTAGGCAATAGGGACGATGTAGCTGGCGTACATGCCGATGATGGACATGGACAAAATGGCGTTGAAGGCCGTCGTGTTGCCGAGGTAGATGAAGCCCAGCAGCATCTGCAGGACGGTCACCAGAACGACGGAGTGGACCGGGATCCGCTGGCGCCTGTTGACCTTGCTCAGGTAGCCATCGTGAGGCGTGGCCTTGTCGCGGGCGAAGGCCCATAGCGTCCGCGAGGTCGACGTGATGCCGGCTACCGTGGCCGCGACGGCGGTGAGGATGATTATGACGGATAGTACCGTCGCGTAGGTACGGGACCTGGTCGCGTCCACGAAGATCTGCAAGAACGGGAACCCAGTCGGGGTTGAGAGGAGCGCTTCGAGGGGACCCGTGCAGAAGAGCAGCACGGTGCCGTAGACGAGCCCCATGAGGCCGTTGACGACGACGCTGCCGACCATGGCGAAGGGCACGTCTCGGCTTGCGTTGGGCATCTCCTCGGCGAGGTGGCACGCGGCGTCATAGCTACACGGGTTGTCAGGAGAAGTCGTATGCTCTAGTAGAAGGGGGAGGGGGGCTTCTTACCCGAGAAAGGGGTAGACTGCACTGATGAGTCCCACGAGCCACGAAACGCCGTCGCTTGCCCACCCGCTGGAGTTGACGGATTCCGTGAACACAAACGAGGCGGTGCTCTTGGGTGACATGACGCCGAGCACAACGAGGATGACCAGAAAGCCGACGACGTGGAGAACACCTAGCGATACCGGTCAAACGAACCCGGGCTTGGGAAGAGGGCGAAGCGGGTTTGAGCTCACCGGAGACTAGGTTTGCCGTCGGCAGGAGCCTGTGGCCCCAAATGTTCACAGCCATGCCGTACACCAGGACCGCCCAGTAGAAAAGCATGCCTTGCCAGCGCGCCGGGGCGTACGAGTCGTCGTTGAGAACGATGAGGGCTTGGATCTGGAGACCGGCGGCAAACGCGGCGGACGAGGTCAGGACGACTTGACCGCCGACGGAGATCCAGCCGGTTGTGAACGCGGCCGCGGACCGGGTCGATGGTGGACATAATGCAGCAACCCAGTGGTACTGGCCTGGGGGGAGGAATTGTTTTCCAACTGTTAGCGTCTTCCTGATTACCAGATGCTCTAGAGAAAATAAAGAAAGAAAGAAAAAGAACTCATGGGTTCAGGTCGAGCCTATGTGGCGACTTTACCTCCGGCAGTCGGATATATGGAAGCGATCTCTCCGAGCGACGAAGCGATGCAAACGGTGCAAAGAGTCGAAAGGATACTTGGGCGCCCATGTCAGTCCCTTGAACCCTTGCCGCTTTGGCAAGTAACAGAGCGATTTCGTCGAACGTACAGGTTATAAAATAGACAAGGCGCGCCGCCGCTGACTAGGGCCGGTGCAACAACGGTCGACAGAGCTTCCCAAGTTGCCATGAGACAGAGACACAACGCTCCCAGGGCGGGCAGCGAGAACCGTCTCTCCAGCTCCGGCGCGTGCCCGAGCTGGGCGAGTCGGTAGTCGTCGCCATCATCAGCAACGGCTGTATGAGAGTCGGCTTTTGCTAGGGTTGCAGCTTCTTTCTTCGTGTCGTTGGTCATTGTGCTAAGAAAGTTGGTCAAATGGTCTCTAACTACAGAGTTGATCCATGTGTCTTCGAGCGTCCTTCCCCACGCCGAATTATGTACGCCGTGGATAGTACATACGAACGTAAATGTACGCTTGATTTCCTATCATCCAACCTCTCAAGAGGTTTCCGACTATCGCTGTTGCAAACCCGGAATGGCAAAAATGCTCCATTACAACGGTATCACAGTTAGCGTCCGGCGTCTTATCTTGGGCGCTGGATCCAATCAGTAACTGCATCATAATCAGCGGCCAATGGAAGGAGCCTTTGACGAGCATCTAGGTTTGGTTTCTTGATATCTTAACTTCTGTAGCCTCTTTTGCAGGCTGGGGTATGAGATAAGAATCTTGGGGAAGAAGTGAGTGATCCTTATCTTGAAGGGCCCCCCCATGTTTCCGAGCGGTTCCGCAGGCGGGGCTCGGAATCGGAATCGATTCCAATCTCACAACTCATTCACGCGTTCTTGGCTCATATGCTGGGGGGGGGGCCCAAAGTTCGTGGAACAGCTGTCGTATCGTTCACGATAGAAGAAGCCGACGGAATGAACGCTCCAGCCCCATAGCCCCATTACCCTTCATCCTTCCGAGCCTTTCATAAATACAAGACGGTGCTGGATTTCGAGATTCACCTCAGCAAACATCACCTTGCCACCACATCAGCGTTCTACTTCACTCGTCATGGCATCACTCCCGCACCCCTTGTCTGCTCTATCTCTCGCAGAAACCAACCAGGCACGCGACATTGTCCTCGCCGCACACGATGGGTCCGTCCTTGACTTTAGACAAATTTATGTCTGGGAACCACCAAAGGCCGAGGTTTTGAAATTCCTGGCCCTCGAGCACTCTGGAGGACTCACAGCTTCGTCGCCGAGACCGGCGAGATGCGCACAAGTCTTTTACGATGTCATTGGCGGCGCCAGCAAAACACAGTACACCGAGTCCATCGTGGACCTCGGTCTGGGTAAGATCGTCGATCAGAAGGCCATTGGTTCCGAGCACCAAGCAAGCTTGACAATGTACGCCCGCCCCCCCGCTGACTTGCCCGCGTGTTGCGATCCGTGTGTTGACATACATGGACGCCCAGATTCGAGTTCGAGACCCTTGCCAAGGCCGTCGAGAGTTCCGCACTCTTCAAAGAGAAGATCGCAGAGCTCAAGCTGCCAGAAGGGTTTGAGGTGGTCATTGAACCGTGGCCCTACGGCGCCCCCGACCCGGCGGACGGGGACAGCCGCTTCTTCCAGGCCCTCATCTTCGCACGGGACACGAGGAGCGGCAATCCGGACTCCAACTTCTACGCCTACCCCCTGCCACTGATCCCCGTCATGGACGCCCACACCAAGGAGGTTGTGCGCATCGACGAGCTCGCTACTGGCGGCAAGGGCGACGCTTACAAGGGCAAGACGCACGCGGCCGCTATTGTCGACCACTGCAACGAAAGCGAGTATGTGCCCGAGCTGCTGCCGAACGGTACGCGCAAGGATCTCAAGCCTCTGACCGTGGCCCAGCCCGAAGGGCCCAGTTTCTCGGTCACGGATGGCAACCTCATCCAGTGGCAGAAGTGGCGCATGCGTGTTACCTTTAACCCGCGCGAGGGCGCCGTTGTTCATGATGTTCGTTACGATGGGCGTCCGGTGCTATACCGCCTGAGCATGAGCGATATGGTGAGTCTTCGCTCTCCACGTCTCCAACTGTCGAGTCCTGGGAGAAGACAAAACTCTAACGTTCTTGTCCCAGACTGTGCCCTACGCAGACCCTCGCCCGCCGTTCCACCGTAAGCAGGCGTTCGACTTCGGTGACGGTGGTCTTGGTAACGCCGTCAACAACCTGACTCTCGGCTGCGACTGTCTCGGTGTTATCAAGGTGATTTCCCACAGGACGGTGCCCCCGCCCGGTGTTCTCGATACACTAACCATAGATGCAGTATTTCGACGGCGTCCTTACCGATGCCAAGGGTAATGGAATCGAGAGCAAGAACGTCATCTGTCTCCACGAGCAGGACAACGGCATCAACTGGAAGCACACGAATTGGCGCACCGGCCGCGCCGTCGTCACCCGCCGCCGCGAGCTCGTGATACAGTTCGTCATCACGCTCGCCAACTACGAGTACATTTTCAACTACAAGTTCGACCAGGCGGCCGGCATCGTCGTCGAGGCCCGCGCCACCGGCATCGTGTCGGTCGTCAACATCGACCCCGGCAAGACGGCGCCCTGGGGCAACGTGGTGAGCCCGGGCGCCCTGGCGCAGAACCACCAGCACGTCTTCTGCGTGCGCATCGACCCGGCCATCGACGGGAACGAGAACACGGTCGTGCAGGAGGAGAGCCTGCCGCTGAGGATGGACCCGCGGACGAACCCCAACGGCAACCTGTACGAGGTCAAGCAGACGCCCATCGCCACCTCGGGCGGCTTCGACGCGGCGCCGATGAGCAACCGCGTCTTCAAGGTGCAGAACCCCAAAAGGCCGAACCCGATCAGCGGGAAGCCCGTCGGGTACAAGATCACGCCGCCGGCGACGCAGCTGCTGCTCGCCGACCCCGACAGTGTCCAGTCCAAGCGCGCGCTGTTCGCGCGCCACCACCTCTGGGTGACGAGGTACAGGGACCACGAGCTCTACGCTGGCGGCCGGTACACCCTGCAGAGCAAGGCCGAGGTCGGGGGCGTCCGGGACGCCGCCGACAGGAACGACGACGTTCTGGCCCAGGACGTCGTGGTCTGGAGCGTCTTTGGCCTAACGCACAATCCCCGGATCGAGGACTGGCCCGTGATGTAAGCACCGATTATGGACACGTTCCGAGTTCACGTGTATGGAAGTTTTTTTATCCTTTTCTCTTTTGGCTAACGAGTTTCGCAAAAAGGCCCGTCGAGATGCTGCAGTTGCACATCACGCCCTCCGACTTCTTCACCGGCAACCCGGCGATTGACGTGCCCTCGAACGAGGACGTTGGTTCTCGACTGACCTCCGGCAACGAACAAGGCTGCTGTGCCAAGGGAGAGCTCCCTGTCCGAAGTAACTTGTGAAGGGAATGGGTTTTTGGGGATCTTTTTATAGTCGCGTTGGCCAGTGTAATGTGTATAGTAGTGTTTTGGGCTGAACATTAGGGCGGCAGCTTACGTATGGTGGCGAAAAGAAGGGGGGGCATCAAGATTTAAAGCATTTGCTCAGGGTTGTCTATCCGTAGTTTGCGGAACTACCCAGGTATTGAAAGAATTCGAACCAAACAAAGGCCGCTCTTCCTGGGCTTTGTCTTGCAGCTCTGAAGATTCGAGAACCTTGCAAAGTTAAAATCAATCCATCATCCGCTCCAGACTCGACCTGACTTATGGGGCTCAACACAAAATTAAGAGTAATTAAGCCAGGTTACAAGGGTGCAGGTTGGTTCTAAGTGCTGGGAGCTGCAGACAGTTTGTGCCTGTGCAGAGTAACCTGCATAGCAAGGAGAATGTCAGCTGTTGAATGAACAAGTAATAGTTACGTCCAACCTGCCCCTTTCGAGTTGCAGAATGAGGTCTGCTACGCCAGAATTACATACACCCACTGCATCAGATCGAGAAAGTCTTATATCAGGGTGCCTAGCAAATATGTTTATGGAAGCAAGGGGTGTTTTCATGATGATATGATTGCAGAGATATCGCACATGTGATGGCGACCGGCTACTGGCAATGAACCAATAAGATCCCCACGTCGTGGCCAGTTCTATTGTTTGATAAAACCGCAAACAGAACTCGTTGACGCAACCAATCCCCATTTAGCGGGTTTGCTATTTGGAATGAAGCCTCCCTTATCCCTATGAAGCTACACCGCATGCGACAGGAATCCGGCTGTGGCATGAAAGTCTCGGATCCCCCGGGCATCCCGCTAGTGCTCTGGACCGATTACTATCTGGGAAATTTGGACAGGAATGGCTTCTGCATTTGACAGCGTCTAGCCTAGATGCTTGAGATGGCTCTTCCCATCTTCCCTTTCCAACCGATGTTCTAGAGCCCTCCATTTGTCAAACTTTCGCACGTAAATTGGCGTCAACATTAATCGCTTCAAGGCCCAGATACGCTTCCATTCGGCAGGACGCTGGGCACTCGACAGGTTCTCAGGGGAGGCTGCTGAAGAGGCAACCATGCGGGCGGCGCCACTATCACTGCTTCTTCCATCGCTCTTGTCTGGGAGTCTCGCACAAGAGATTGGAGTGTACCCTCCGTGTGCCGTAAGAAGCAATGTTTTTATTCTCTTTTCATCTTTGATATCTAACCAGGCTTTTTGTTGACGACAATTAGTTGAGTTGTGTACTGGAGGCTATCCCTCAGACACCATGCGCTGCAACAAACCAGACATGCCTTTGCCAAGATCCGTCATTCTCCAGACTGGTAGAACCTTGTGTTGGTGTGCGCTGCACGATCAAGGAATCTTTGGGTTAATATCTCCCATCGTTTAACGGACTGAAGAAGAAAACGTGCCTAACATATTGAACAGTGACAGCGAATATCACAGCGAAAAGCTGCGACTTTCCTGACGCCAACGAATCTGAAAGATCCAAGCTTACCCGCATGACCCTGTTCTTCATACTGCCTACCGTATTTATGATCCTACGCATGATAGTCAAAGCAGTAAAATGGTCGGCGTGGGGGGCCGACGATTCCACCATCTTGCCAGCTTATGTAGGGTTTACCTTTCCTCGACGTTGGCCAGAGGAAACCTAATTAATCTCGGATTCAAGGTCATCCTTATTGGCTTTATTCCCATAAATATTTTCAGTAAGTCTTATCTTGAAACACGTATCAAAGACAGGACTCTACGAGGGTTTGGCTGACAGGTCTCTTTCGTAAAGGTGAGAGGAACGGGGCAGGGAGTAACGTCTGGACTCTTTCTTTTGACCAACTGGACAAATTCTTCTTGGTATGTCACCCCCTCACCCCTGATAGTCCTTCTGGGTTATGTGATGATGGTGTAGTTTGACTGACGTTTTACAGAGCTTCTACATCAGCCAAGCCCTTTATTATGTATCGTTGGCACTGATAAAAGCATCAATCCTTTTCATGTTTCTGCGAATATTCCCTGGTGATAGAGTTCGGCTGGCTCTGTGGGGCACGCAGGTTTTCAACTTGATGTTGTGTCTTGCATGCCTCTTTGCCGCATTGTTCCAATGTCAGCCTTTGAGTTTGGCTTGGGAATCCTGGTCCCGGGACCGCCCTGGACATTGCATCAACCAGCCCCGTTTAGCGCTCAGCCATGGGCTTCTCAACGTCGCGCTGGATGTTTGGATGCTCATCTTACCCGTCGTTCAGATTTGGAGGTTGAATATGAAATCGCGCCAGAAGCTTGGTGTCATGTCCATGTTCTGCCTCGGGATTTTGTGAGTTTCACAACCCTTCCTCCACCCAACCCCCCGCCTCGTCCTCCTTTGCACGTCGTCTGACATCGTCTCAAAGTCTCACCTTCGCGAGTGCTTATCGTATCTACGCAATGATAGGGTATACCTACCAGTCGAAGAATATCACTGGTAAGTCTGTTATATCATATGATCTTTGCAAAAAGTACTGATTGTCCAGTCGATTCTCTTCCGACTGCCATCTGGTCGGATATAGAACTCGGCGTAGGGATCTTCACCGCTTGCGTTCCGAGTATGCGACAATTCTTTGAGAGAATGATTCGCAGGAATTTCTCCAACATGAAGGAATTGCGTACTCTGCCGGTGTCGCAATCTCAGGGCGGAAAGTCCTGTACAAGTACGGATGTTACCAATCAAGTAGAAATGTAAAAAGTCTCGAGACCACCAAAGAATAACAGCTAGCACAGGTCGAAAACCAGAGAATGACCTCAATTGGGAGGATTTATTTTGCAGGCGTCGAGCTTCATGACTTCGATTTCGGCGGTATATCCAACTAGATCTATATTACATTGTAGTCACATATTCGAAGCCTTTCCTGGCGAAAATTGCCGACGCGGCAGCTCGATCTTTTTGGACACATAGTCTTGTCTTCTCTGCGAGATGACGAAAGCTTGCTGGTTGACTCTGAAAGATCGAGTCAACACATACTTCTTCTAAACAATCCTTGCTTGTCTGATGTTGTAAGAACTAAGGGCGCTATAATGTTTAACTTGCAAGCAAGCGCAGAGGCCCGCTCGGAGTAGGCCCATAAACCCTGTGTTAAAGTTTCGAGAGCTGGCGCGTTCTGTTCTGCATGTCATAATATAAATTTGGAAGTTTGCTGAAACCGTACCAAGCTGCCGAAGCTCCTTGACAGCTCGTCCTTTGGGAAAGGGGCGACAGAAGTCGAAAAGGACCCTACGAGAATCATTCGATGGGTTTGTCGTTCTGATGTGGGAATATGGTTTGTATACAGCGGATGGCCACGTTGAAATATCCCCAGTTATACGCTCACATATGAACAACAAAGTATCGATACTAGACAAGCACAACTTAGGTATCTCCATTCTAGCTTTGAAGCGCCCGGCTTGGAAGCAAATAAGGTCAACTCTTAGCGCCATAAGTGGGAATGGGCGAAGGAAGACCCTGGATACCAAGTGGGGCTTTCTGGGTATCATTAAAGCTTGTTGACCACTGGACCTTTGTCCCTGTTTTTCCAAAGCAGTGCCGAATTCTTGCAAACCACCAATATGAGCTGAAACACTCGGCACGTGGCCCAAAACTACGTCACCATACACGTGTCGTACAATACGACTTCAAGTATCATCCTCCGTACGGCAAGGTCTTTTACCTAACGGGTAGACCAGTCTTGGTTATCTGTGTCAGAAGTGGCGGGACGGTGCAATGGTGGACTTATAAATACGTCATTGAAATTTCGTCTTGGTGTTATCAGTGGGCAATGAGTACCCCGCAACTCGAATAAATACACGTCTTGACACTTGTTTCTGGAAACAAAATAGTTGTATTGCCTAAACACAACGTCAAGGGCTCCCCTGAACCGTTGTTATCACAGCGACTGCTACTTCCGCGGTCAACCACCCGATATGAGCTTTGTGTCAGAGGCGGTCGTTGTATAAAGTGAATGAGTCAACGATTGGGCACCCGGGGGTCGACTGTGACTATCATTCGAATCTGTCTCCCCCAACTCTAGATATCCTCGTTTGAAACCTCTTGAACTTGTCCCCGGAAGAACAATGTTCCCGCCCTGCACCGCACCACGCCGCGCCTCCCGGTGGACCCTTACACTTAGCCTGGGATGTCAAAAGCTCAACATCACCAACAGACAGTAACGGGCACTGTTTGGTTCGACCTTCCATAAAGGGACACAGAGTTTGTAGACCATCCCACCAAGGTGTAGTGTCAAAGACTGATGATTCGTACGTCTAACGAACGTGCATACCCGCCCATGTTCCCGGTACATCGAACGAGTCAGTTGCAGGACGCCGATTGGGTCTGCAGCTCCGCCCGTTTCATGGGCAGCACCGATCGGTGAATTTGCAGTAAATTTAAGCTTTCTATGGAAGCGGCTAGCAAACCTTAATGTGGAGAGATCTGACAACAAGGTATACATGGACTAAAGCTCTTCGCTCGTCTTAAGTAGTGGGCCACGAGTCTCTCCGACTGCTCGGTAATCACAGATGCACCATCGCATCTTCCGTCCTGTCTTGCACCAATCTCTCACTTATGTGTCTCTCACGATGCCTCACAAAAAGAACGTACCACCGGCGCCGTCGAACTACCTAATCTCGCTCCTCTACTCTTCTGTTGAGAGATGGCGGGTGAGACCGGAACAATCTCGGTCTCGCAAGTCCAGGCGATGGTGATGATCGCCTTTGCCGCCACCGCATATTATAAGTCAAAGCACCCACTTTTCGGTCACCCCTGCATTTCGGTCACCCCAAAAATGATACTATCACAACCACCACTACCACTTTATTCACTTTA
>JASUDE010000820.1:0-13955 GCA_034509685.1 Colletotrichum cereale | reverse complement strand
AAAAAGTACCGTAATATAAGCTATACCCAAAATAGTAGGGGGGTATACGTTAGATACCTTACAGGGGTATTTAATTTCGGCCGGATACCACGTACCCACGACAGGCCCGATAGGCATGTACTAGTAATAGTAGGCAGGCGCTAAAGTTAAGGTTAGTTAGCTGTCTCCAAACTCCCTACGTAGTAAACAAGCTCGCATGGGTGAGCGCGAAAGCGAGAAAATGTAGTGTCTCTGTATTAAATACCGAGAGCGCCGGCGATCCCGTTGAATATGGAGCCGGCGGTGCGGGCCACCCGCCAAGGGGCAACCGACTAATGACCGGGCCCCGTATATCCATTCAAATTACTTCGACTACCTACCCGGCGAGTAAAAGCTCAGTAGGAGATTACCCATTGAGCCTGTCGCCCTTTCTAATTACGGGTTGTCTGGGAGGAACCGAAACTTACGAAACGGAATGACGTGAACTCATAATGTGACCGAGTTAAATTTTTGGACGTTCTGCCTGTCAATGAAGTGTGATGGCAAGTCGAAAAGCTTCTCTCAGAGATGAAAATATTGGTTTGCAGTCATGAAATTCTTCTCTCTCCTGACCTACTGCACCGCGACGTTCGCCAGCATTGCGCCGCCTCTGACCACGAACCTGACCACGAACCTGAGCAACACCGATGTAAAAGTTCGCGACGCTGGCGAAGTGACCGAAACGGCTTACCAGCCGTCTCTGACCAAGCTGCTCTCGCGCGACTCGGACTGGCACTCGGACTCGGTATCGAACTCGGAGAGAGCCTACAAGGAGGCTAGGCGGGCTGCTGGACGCATCCTCTTGCCCGGCACGTACTACTATTTCATGAACTGCAACGATGCGCCCGAAGACGGCCACTGCCTTGCCACCACGAAGAAGGGGCGCTGGATGATTGACACGTACCATTGCTCGCACGTTGGTCTCGTCGTCGGCAAGACCTCGTGGATAGGCCGCAAGTTCAAGGCGCGTTATATCCACGTCAAAATGTACAACAAAGGCCTTGACCAATCCATACATGATTACACGCCCTTTGATGAACAGAGGTACGCACGCCCTTCAACGCGAGCGCTGTGTCATCGATCCTGACGACTCACAGACTCATATGGGGTGGGAAAACCACGAAATCTAAGGCCAACATCTATAGGCTGCTCGATGCTGGCAAGTTCGATCATCCAGCCTCACTGACGAGTACTGACATCCATCTTAGGTGAACGTTGGCTTGTTGGCGCGACGACAATCACTGAGAAACACAACTGTTTGACATTTTACGAATACCTTGCTAGTCTACTCTGAGGAGTTTGTCACTCCTCCCGTCTCAAGCTGCGGAGGGATGGGGGTTTGTTGCTGGCGGTCGTGCCGGGGAAGGGGTGTAGTGTCGAACAGTCACCGACACGAATAACTCTTAGAGTATTCAACCACCAATACCCAATTCTCTGTCCTTCAAGCAGCCAATGTTGAGCTCTGCGTGGATTACCTTACCGAACCCGAGGTACACAAAAGGCACGCACCGAGCGCTGGTGATGAAAGTGGGAGAACATCGGGAAGCTCCATAAGGAAAGCTGAAAAGATATATGAAGAGCAGGCGGATGCAGAAGGTCGGGTTCTTCAGGACTCTATTTCGCTTGTATGCTTGGGTCTGGCGAATCTATGATTTGAGGCGCTTTGTCTGGTCTGGTCTTCGAGGCGATGAGTCTGATCTTCGAAGCGCCCGAGGCGATGATTCGAGTGTCGATGGAATGACGGATCGATATGAACTCGGCGTTGAATTGTTCATGCTGGGAGTTTCACAAATCAATACAATCGACGCGAGTGAAGCAATGCTGTCCAGGCTTATCGGGTAGAAAAGAGCAAGAAGGCATCACTGCCATCTTGAAGGTGATGATTGACGTGGTAGAAGTAACCATGTGAGCTTTTCGGACGGGTTCGGGTTCCGAACAGTTACATTGAAACAACGACCAAAACCTTCTCTGGGCGGGATGGGACTGGCTGATAATAGTTGACCGAGGGGTGGCAGGCCCATAGCAATTTTGCAATTGGTTAACTGCTTGAGGCTGTCGGTCGTTGAATCAAGATGAGTAAAGTATGTCATTTAGCCACTGAGGTCTATGGCTTTCAGTGACATGTGTTGTAGATGCTAGGGTTGAAACTGCCCACGTTTTCCGATTCGAGTGTAAATACCGCCATCAGGAGGGAATACTTGCTTGGCGACATATGTAGTCTTCGGAGTCTTGAGCGCCCTTTGTCCACAGTTTCTTTGCTGGTTCGTGGAGTAGAGTAACCCTGGGTTGACACCTTACGCTGCAGAGGTATATCTCCACAGTCTTTGTGGGACTTCATTCGTCACTGGTAACCATGCAAGCTCTGATAAGAGTTGATTGCATTGAATGGCAGTCGGAAAGTACATGTTTGATATTATGAAATATATCATATAATGTAAGTGTAACAGAACGCTAACAGTGACGTCCGCTGGCCAGAACAACCGACCTACCCAGCCCAAAGGGCTAAAAGATCCGTCAGTGCTTGTGCCCTGCCGTCAGCACTGCCCATGTGCACATGTGACGTACGTGCATCTATATGGCTAGGGGAGCTACACCGTTACAGTAAGAGCTGTATTTGAGAAGTATCTGGAAATGAATCTCCAAGTGGAGACTAAAGGACCATACACCACTAATACATAACTTCCGTCCTAGAGCTTTCCTAGAATAACGCCTTGTTTCCCCCAGAACATACTCCCCTCCTTTCCAAAAGATGTATCTTGGATAATTTTAGCTGTTGAAAGTGTATCAAAGTGAAACTACTATTTCAGGAACTATGAACTTACGCATGCAGTCGTGGTATCTTTCAACATAGCGTAGCTCTTAAGACTTTGTGATCTAAGAGAGATTACTTTGCTCCACAGCTGAAAACCACGACGCAGCTGGCGCCCTTTTTCTTGTCCGCGCAAATTGCTTCGTTGGCCTTGGTGTCCGTGTCGGAAAAGTTCGGGCCAGGTTCTCCTCGGCACAGGCCGCTAACAGTTGGGTTGCAAAACATGGTGTCGCCTTCGCTGCAGACGCCGCGAGCGTTCGTAGCATAAGCTGAGCCAGCCAGCAAGAATGTGAGAACAGCTTGGAATTGCATCGTCTTGCAGGTAGAAATCTGTTGAAATTTTTTGAGGGTTGTTGAAGAAGTAAAGTGATTGAAGTGGAATAATGGAGTATGGTTGATACTATCAAAGTGACTGGTGAATAGAATCGCCGTTAGATGTTGACCTGGTGTGGACTTTAAGTACCCTTTCTTTTCTTCAGTCAGTATAGTAGCATTATTTTTAAACCTCACACGTTATCAATCCAAAGGTATAGTAGTAGATCGGATGGCGGCTAGGCGAGTTTCATGTTCGCTTGCGAATGACCATAAACACAAAATCGGGCAAGGAGAGACTACCAATATGCATGCATGATACTGAAGCAGCACAATACAATATGTTCAATAACAGCAGACTAACGCGTGCCGTGATACAGCCAAGACGCCAACCTAACGCCACGATTACCATGCTACTATTCTAGAACTGCAGCCTGCAAATAAATAGGTGTCCCCGCCCCCCGCCCAACCCAATCAAAATCGAGGTTTGCTTTGATACAGCAGTATCAAGATCGCAGAAACCCGGTTGATGGCCGAAATACTTGTTGCGGGGTCGATAGGATGCACTTGAAGTGGCGCTATCAGCTGTAGAACGACAGTTTGGTAACTGAATATTACCGAGGGCACCGACCGGGAAAGTTGTTTGATAGACATTCCGTCCCGAACTTGACATACCGTACTCACAATGGATTTTGACTAAACGAATGACCGCATTCTAAACGACTTCGTACCCCTTACTATAAGAGATATACTGCCCTAGTACTTAGCTCCAGGGTCTCCTAGGAGTGATCAGACAAGCTAACGGTAGCAGGTAGAATGTCGGTGCACTCTTGGCCGGTTGCCGCATCCGAAAGGCTCCACGTCGAATTCTCACTGGCCCGACGAATAAGAAGCTTGGAATTTAAGCAGCCACCCAAAAAACAACAACCTGTTGTGTTAGAGCTATAGATTTGAGAGATTCAATCCACGGCAATGGGTAGTATCAAACTCAGTATATAGTGCAACACATGATATTTATTCATATAACTCCATCTATCTTACCCTTATGTGCTTGATGCATTCTAGTAGCCCTAAGAATGTGAAGGCATGAGCCGTCAGCTGGCAGGCAGTCAACCCGGCCTTACCAATATCCGATCACCCCCCTATAGTAGATTTCTGACACATACAACCTCCATTCTATAAAAAGAAAGGCAGGAAAGCGTAACGGGGAATCAACCAGTCAAAAAGTATGAAAGAGCAACCAGTCAAAAAGGTGACAGATTAAGCTGCACACCCATTTAACCGAAATCAACTCAGGTGTTCCTACTTAGATGTCCCGGACAGACGCCAGCATCAGCTGCGTCAAGACCACGTACATATAGCCGCTGCGTCTTTAGATATCTTCCCGTTCATCTACTCGGACGAATAATACGTCGATATTTGCAGGCAACGTCGGTCCGCTACCATCAGTACCGATGTGGGCGACCCATCTTACAGGATACAGCCAACACCGGGGCGACTTGATTGCGAGAGATCGAAAATGGGTCACCGTCGCAGACGCTCCGGAGATCCCTGATGCGTACTTTTTCAACGCTTCGTCGAAGGGTCCGCAAGACGTCTATTCGCGGTTAGAGACGAGCAAACCTATATTTTTCCGGGCCCGATTTTTCGTTGCGAGCACTCTGTCGCCCGATAATCCAACCAGCCACGTACCGACGGACGAGGAGATAGATACCACGCTTAATGGATACTCTACGACGAGTAAGCCGATTTACTCTCGATATAATATTCGGGGGAAGGATGTTCGACGAGCCTCCTCTACTGACTGAACACATTTTCGGTGACGATCCGTGGAATCAGACTCCGGCAGACATCCGAGTGGTTCAACGATTCCAAGAAGCGGGCCAGATTACAATTGACTCCCAAAGGTGCACGATCTCTCGCATCTTGATTAGGATCTCCATGGAAGTTTAATTCTAAGTTACCGATTTCGGACAATGAACATGCCCAGGGGGTTTAGTCATCGCTAAAACCCTCTTACTCACGACTCGTACAACCGCGGCATCTCAACGTAGAATGCATCACCCCATTGCAGGTGGCCCCTCAAAGCCAGTCTTGTCGGAGCGTGGTGTCCAACGTTGGGAATTGGGAAAAGTGTTGCCTCCCAACTCACCGTGGGGGTGTATTGAGTCGGCGATGTGTCGCCTGAGTACTTCGGCATTTTAACGGCCCCGTCCGTTCGGAAACTCAAAAGCCGAGAAAGCCTTGGTCCTCCCTAAACTTAAAAGCTCAAAACGGCTTAGTCCATGTCTTCGGGAGATTAAATTCGGAGACAAGCACAAGTCATGCCCATCCAACTGAGTGATCAGACAACTATTACACCACATATTACTCAGTAGTGTATGAACGGCATGTCGACGCCTGGCACACCCCGCGGGGAGGAGAGTTTTGGGTCTGTATTCTCCATGCCGAACTTGACTGCCAAGTACAAACGTACATAAAGTTCACGCAGGAGGACATCAATCTTGTCTATGACGAAATACGATGCGAGTCTGTCGTATTGGTAGAGATCCTTGCTTACATGGGTGAAGAAACAATCTTTTCTGCTTGCGGAAATTGGATATCGTGCACGAGTAACGGTGTATTGTGGGTTTCCCCACCTGCCTATCAAAGTGTACATACAAAAAGCCTAGCCATGCCCAGCGACAGCCACAAAGTTTCCAAGCCGCCCATGTTTCTTTATTCAAATTTCCGATGGTGAACATTAAGGAAGCCGCGCAAGCCGCGATGATGGCCTACGGCCTCGCCACCGAACAGGCCGGGAACGCGTCCGCGCCGTTAGAAGGCGTTGCCGATGCACTAGCCTCCTTCTACCTGGCCAACTTTACGAGCTTCGCCCTCGGCGGCATCAGCACCCTCCAAAGCCATGAGTCCGCCTCGGCGGGCGTGCTGTACCAACTCCAGAGATTCAACCAGAGCGGCCTCGGCACAGACATCCGGTACTGCGGCGGTCGCGTCGATGTCGTCTCCAACCAAAGCGCTCTGTGCTGGGTGACATTTGAGATCATGCCCCGGACGGACAAGTTCAAGAAGTGGTCGTGGACCAACGTCTACGGGTTTCGATTGCAAGAGGGACGGAGCAACGGCCTCGACGGCGGGTGGGAATCTACGAATGCCGATCAGGAAATCGAGAATCTGTTGGAAAGAGTGCCAGACATTTTCAAGGGCGGGTCCGTTTGAGCGGGGAAGAAATAAATCGAGATGGATTAATGCATTATTAATAGACCGTTTACGGATAGACCATGACTTTTCCCCCTCACAAGTCCAAATATGTAACCCATTCCCACGGAGCCCTTACAACAAACCCACTGCGATAGCCATACCGGCAACCAGACCGAACAGTTCACGCGACACCCCGATGGGGGCCGCTCCATTGGGCGTGCTTGTGGCCGAGGCCGGGGCGGATCCATTGCGCATGGCAGACGTCTGGCGGCCAGCACCCGGCCTGGGGGTTGTCATCATGAAAGTGGCCGTCGCGTTCAGCCCAGTAGGAACCACGACATCAGTGATGGCCGCCGGAGCCGAAGTCGCGACCTCGCTTCCGCTCTGGCTCTCAACCACCTCGGTCTCGCTCGGCTTCGTCTCGCTTGCGGCAGCACTCTCAACGGCGGTGGACATGTCGCTCTCGCAAGCCGACGTAATGACGGACGGCATCATAGTCTGGGCAACGGCCGCGGCGCTGGTCGACAGAGGCAGGAACGAAGGCGAGTACGAATCGGTGCCAACGTACGCGGCGCAGCCGGGGACGTTAGTCTTGGGAGGGGCGCGGCCGCCACCGCAGTCGAGGGCCTCGCAGATCTCGCCGGTGCTGGGGACATACCAGACGCGGGTCGCGTAAGGAGTGCCGCCCTGGGTAGGCGTGTAGACCGAGTCGGAGGAGACACAGCCGGCAAGATCCGTCTTAGCCAGGACGGCGGTCGCAAGGACAGCGACGGAGGCAATAATTCTGTAGGACATATTGACGGATTCTTGCTGATAGAGTTGACTTGTGTTTGGTGTCTTGAGAAGTTGATTGTCTGAAGTAATTATATATGTTTGTAGTTGAAGAGCGCGGTACTAGTAAAAGAGTGTGTTGATTTGGGAACGAAAGTCGGGGATGCTTGAGAGCAGGATATGAAAGATGAGATGAAAGGGATCGCGAATTTAAAGCAACCGTCCAACGATCCTTTTTCATTGATATCTTACATGACTATTTGGCCGTGACGGGTGTTGATCCCCGGGTCAATGTCGCCCCCGATGGCGCTAAGCGGGCCTGAGACGGCAGTCGGACGCCACCTCATCTCGGAGGCAGTCCTGGCGTCGAGCGAGACGATCCTCTGGGGCCCAATCCAACGGCTTTGTGATGCTGTGGCTGTTTGTTGTGTCTCACCAGGGTGCCGGCGAGCCGGATCGTCGCCTTCCCATCGCTGATTCATATCCTATCAGAAGGACTTCCCACGAGGCTGGGTGCATCTCACTCACTCTCACTTAATAAGTAAAGCTTGTACCTGCGCCGCCCCTTGACGGAATTCCGCTGGTCACGTCCCCATGCCAGGATTTCGATCCTCCCATGGCGTGTTTTTTTCCCAACTTGTTTCTTCGCTTTCTTTCTCTTATTCTATTTCTTTTTACATGTGTTTGCTGTAAAAAGGAATGCTGACTAAGACTTCGGGCTCGGATCTCGTGTGTTACGAACCCAACAAACAAGTTCGCCAGCTAAAACACTGAACCAGTTAGTGGGTTGTTTGGTTGACCTGAAGCATGCATGGGAGGACGTTAGGCTAATTATTAGGGACGTGATCAGACTATCTATATAGGCGTCAACTAAAGATACCAATTACGAAATTGTGCTATGTCTCTCAACAAGTCCGCCAGCCGAGCGGAGCCATAGTCTAGCACCATTCTGTTCTGGACTGGTTGGGGGTTTATCCAGGTCCCAGTAACAAGATTTCTGTGAAAATTTTGTTTTAGTACGGATGTCATTATCCGAACTAGTACATCAATTCCGTGTGGGACAGAAGTTTTATTGTTGAAGCACTGATGTCACCCATCAACTAAAATCTTGCATTTGCCCGTCTCTCCCGCTTCTTAATCGAGATGAATACAGCCTCTGCTTTTGCAAGAACAGTACCAGCCTTATCCGCCAGCTTCAAGTCAACGATAAGCTTACGGCCGTCTACTTCCCTCAGCAGGGCCTTGACAGCTATCGTCGTCATGGTCGGAACTGGCTTCAAGTAGCTTATATTCAGACTCTGCGTCACCTGAGGCAGAAATTCTAAGAATCCATGCGCCTTGTTGATCCAGCAGATGGCCCCAGCACACTCGTCGAAGATGGATGCGACCACTCCGCCGTGGCATAGGTTCTTAGTGATGGTGCTCACTCCACGGCCCAGGGTGAGGAAGGAGCGGGCTGTGAAGACGAATTGCGGGCCGGATATTCGAAGATCGACATTTTCCGCGTTCAAGGCTTCCTTGTCCGACCCGGGCGGTAGTTGGTAGACGCTAATAAAAAAGGGGACTGTCGTAGCGCTGTGCAATGTCGAGCTCCAAAATTCGAATGCGCGGAGGTCGGGATCGAAGATGCGGCTGGCGGGCTCTCGGATGATTAGATTTGGCTCGGAGAGTTCTTCGGCGACCCAAGGGATTGCTTGGAAGTGCGCCAACTGGCTTTTGCTTGCTTCGAACATGATGAAGCGGTGTTTAACTCTTGTGAGAGAAAAAAGGGTTTGCCCCGCCCTCCGGTCAAAGGTTGCTTAGGTGGATATTGGAAGATACATATTATACATGAAAACTCTTTGTTTGTCAACTATTGGAATGTGGGCAAGGCAGTAGGGGCAAGGCAACTAGGCAGCAACCGGCTAGTTTACTTGGCTGTCAATAGCCTTTTCTTTGTTCCTTCTCACCAATTCAGGAGCACTATTTTTCGAGGCTGACAGCGTTGCCAATATGTCGATTCCTCGTGATCAACCGACATCAAGGTCGACGACAAGTTGGCGCGGGCCAATGAGTCAGACGTAAGACCATTTCGGGTCTATAATGTGAGCCACAGATACTGAGTTCTGCCATTGGAACAGATTGCCGGCAAATAATTCTTCGTAGTGCAGTAATTATGCAGTGCGATGACCAAGCTTTTTGTTAACTCTGCGCTAGAATACCCGTTGGTCCGTTTGCAGGATACCTTTTGGAGATCAGTGTCGTAATCGGGATTCCCGTCGTAAGCAGGATTAATAATCAACAAAAACCTGTCTTCTTGCCGTGGGTAAACACGATATGGATTTCACCGTTGGTTGGAAAATGGTACGCGTAAGTCATTTGGAATGGAATCCGCGTGTTGTGTATCAAGAACTAATGTCGCATTGTATTTATAACATCCTATTGTGGACACGTGACTTTGCATGGCTCAACACTAAAGAGGTTAACCTTTTACCTTGAACCTGCTCTCTTTTTGCTATCGCGTTTATGTGGTGGTGAATTTTGTTCATCTGATCTGCGTGGCTGGCACTGATTTTGGTGGGTACCATATCATCATTCGACCAGCTAAGGTTGAAGTAGCTGAGTTGCTTCCGTTGACCTATCCTTTTTGATTCGCACTTGGTAATGTCCGCTACTAGTGCATAAATTTGCTAAAGAATACTAAGGTACCTAACCTAGGATTTAACTTGTAGCTCTTAGTAATAAGAAAGATGAGTACGTCGCTATATCATTACTTGACTATATAATAGCTTACAAGTAGGCTGATAACTGTAGTAGTAAAAGCAGACCTGTGACTGCTTATAGCAATTATGGCTTTATGTAATCATACTGCCGGTGTTGGCACAGTCCTCCTGTCAGCCCATTCCAGATCTGGTAGGACGCGATGGACTGCGATGGTCTTGAAATATTGAACCAGCACGCCGTATAGGAACGCAGTGCGAAGGTAAAGCGTAACGGTAACGCCGTAGGCAAGACAATCAAGAATAAGGAACAAAACGAAGACATAAGAACAACGTAGGTAGTAGATAGATAGGTGTATATTAGTCAGCCTTCCTAATAGTGGAAGGGCAACAGTAGAACCGACTATATATCTAGTTGGCACGTGTATGTACACGTGCCTGCTAGCACAGAGGGTTCTGCCTATGTCTGGCTATCTACCTTCTTGTGATATCTATAGTACAATCACACTTCCCAAGGCTACCATCTTTGTTGCAGAAGACTTCCTGTGGAACCTGCTATACTGTTAGCTGCGTCTACTTAAACTCTTTACAGTTAGTAAAGAATGCTTTTGCTTACCTGTCCTGTTTTCTTACACTTTTCATCGCATGCAGATGAACATTGGGTATTGGCGAAAGGAAACGGATTAGGCAGAGGATTAGCAAGAGCTAGGCTACTCACAAAAGTAATTATCAAAGGAGTAAAGAGAATAAACTTCATTTGTTAAACTTGTAAAGAAGTGAAAACGTCAAAGTATAATATACTATATGCAAGGGAACGTTGACGCTTCTGAAAGTAAAGGAGGATGCTAGATATATAAATAAGAAAACTAATGAAAGGTAACTAGGCACTTACTGATATTGATCCTATAAGGCACTCAATAAAGGCTAGCTCCTAGGTTAACATGCTATTTATGATTAGTAAGACTCCTACTTGAGAGTAATATGCTATAGAACTAAGTAGCTACCTTGGGGTGTCAGTTAGCCTGCGTCTCTACTAAACACTACAGCCCTTTCATAAGTAAGGGGCATTAAGTGTAACAGGATATTGACTGAAACCCCTAGGTGGATTCATTAGTATAAGAAATAAAGTTTACACTACATCCCTATCTTATAAACGAGCGTAGTAAAGAGCTATTCCAATCAATACGCTAGAGCGTTATAATACTATAATAACAGATTCTACTAAGAGGCACTCGTAGAGACGTTATGCCCTAGTTCAGGTCAGTTGCTATGTATCAATCATCTAGAGAGCAACAGCTTCTTTTAATATTTATAGCGGTATAGGATTTAAGTTTTCTCTAAACGTAGACAAAACTGAATGTCTACTATGAAACCACAAATTGCTACCCTACCCTGGCTTACATTTTACCCCTGAGGCCGCATGTGTAAAAGAAAGTGTGTTAAAACCTAGGTAATGACTCGTATTGGGTGTTTGTGCGACACAGGGACGATATAGTTGGTGTGTTGGGGCTGTAGTAACCTCAGTCGTAGAATCTCCACTGGGAGGTTTGCTCTGGAGTAAGACTTTGGTCCAGGAGCAGCGCCCGGAGCAGCTCAATGGGCATCGTGTTCGCCTTCAGAATCCTGTCGTGGAGCTCCTTCTCGCCCATCAGACCCTTCGTCAACACCTCCTCCCGCAGGCCGTGCATCTGCAACGCCCCTAGCATGTACCCGGCCTGATACAAGGGGGAGTAGTCGCCGCCGAACGATCTGGTGACCTCGCCCTCGGCGTTCGACCTCTCGTGTCCGACCCAGTCGACTAGCATGTCGACACACTGCTGGGGCGTCATCTCTCCCAAGTGGTACTTGAGGGAGAAGATGATCCTCGCGCACCGGTGCATGCGCCAGAAAAGTGTACCAATCTTGTCCTCCGCACTCACAAAGAAGTCGCCCCTGTTCCAAAAGACGAACTCCCAGTACATGGCCCAGCCCTCGACGAAGAAGGGCGTGGAGAAGAGTTCACGGTAAGGGTGGTGGCGCTCGCCCATGAAAAGCTGGAGCCGGTGCCCAGGGATGAGCTCATGGAAGGCTGTGGCACGAGAGAAGTGAGGGTTGTTGCCGCGCATCACCATCATCTTCAGATCGTGGTCCATGGTGGGAGTTGGGTACGAAACCCAGAAGGACGGGCCACCGAGGAAGAACGGCGACTCCTTTTGCTGCTCTGCCGAGATCATGAACATGGGCCAGGTCTCGGCTACCTCAGGAACTGTGACCAGGTCATGCTTCTTGACGAAAGCGATACCCTCGAGGGCCAGTTGGCGGACCATTTGCGGCTGTTGACCTGGTTCCACGTAGCTGTTTTTGACATATTCCATGGCGGCCTTCCAATCATCGCCAAAGCCGGTACTGGCTGTTTTGGAACTAGAGGAATGTCAGTTCTTGCTCAGCCACGAACCCAGCTTCACCTACCCTGATGTGCCCTCATTTCCGTCTGTATCGGGCTGAATGGAGCCCATTATATCGCCCGAAAGACTGCGTGAAGCTTTTTTCATCTCCTTCTCGCACCAATCGTACTGCTCCTGTGCCAGTTTGAGGAGCTCCTCCGGTGTATAGGGAATCATCTCCGCTTCAAGCTCATTGAGGAGCCCGTCTCTCCCGATCGGTTCAACTGCAGCACGGATGGATCCGGACCCGTTCTTTTGCGTAAGAAGGGCGTCGATTGCTGCTCTAATATAAACGAGAGCCTCGTCGAGTTGCTGCTTGGGCACCGAGCACCACCAGGGAAACAAAGGGTCGTACGGGGCGTAAAACCCATAGAATTCCTCGACGTGACCTCGGATCTGGTCGATGGTGCTCATGGCTCGTGAGAGGGTTGAGTCACTGGCTTTTATTTGATTGGCTTGGATAGCCTTTGTCGTTGTTACTATCTCCTTGACTGTCTCATTCAAAATCATGGCCGTCTTCTTGCTGTCAATAGGGACCATATTTTGACGAGCCTCGCAGATGTCGACAAGACTCTGCGCAAAAGGAAGTACGGGCTTCATTTGCTCATCTCGTTGGCGGTCCAGGAGCAAAACACGGATATTCTTCCTCAGATAGTTGCGAAGAAGCAAAAAGTCGACCTTGTCTTCTTGGTTGTATGTGTCGAACGGCGCCCTGAACAGGCTTTCGAGCTCTTCATTGTAAAACCTCTCCAGGCGATCAGACCTGGCAGGGGAAAACTTGATGTTGTAGAATTTTGTGAGATCCTTTTCGTCTGCAGTGATCCGTACGATGCGTTCAGGCATAGACTCAACGCCAGTAGGAGTAGCACCATGCTGCTCACTGGCACTAAGATGAACCCAGTCTCCATCGGGATTGGTGGCCCGATGAGACCTATCTGCAAGACACTTGGTACTCATGGTCGAATTGGACTATGTGGAGATGAGGTTCAATCAAAAGATGATGGATACCAAGGCGCAACATCCGGCAGCGACGAGAGAGTGCGGGGGAATGATGATGTTGACTCAAAGATCCGGGATATGGGTTCGAGTGACCGCGGGGTGGCTTATCTTGGCCCCGGCTTGCCGGGATACCTTGGTAGGGGAACATTGGGATATCCTTTAGTGGGGGCTGATAACGGCCGTAGTAGGCAGGTGTACTGAAGTGAGCGAAGCTTTCACACAGCAGCCCTGCATCTACTTTATTCAGGTATTCCTCAGCATTCATTTCTAATGGTTTGGACTCGACTCATTTACTGTTTGCCATGCTCCTAGATAGAATTATTAATCCCGATTCCACATAGCTTATCGGATTCCCTTTTTTAGACTTCTCAGTAGAAGAATCCAACAAATTACAAAGATACTGGTGAAAGTAGACAGCCGTAAAAAGGTACTGCGTACACACAGCTACACTAGACGTAACAAACCGGCCATCAAATTCAATCGTTTCGAGTAATTACAGCCTCTATAACAGTGACATAAGCTTGTTGAGCTTGGCCCCGATGCATCAATACTTCAAGCAAGAAGAGAGAATCTAGTCATCTCTGCGACTGAAGAGGGCTGAGCATTCTAGGTAAGACCTTTGACTCATGTATGGCGTCTGAATAAGTCAAAGCACCCACTTTTCGGTCACCCCTGCATTTCGGTCACCCCAAAAATGATACTATCACAACCACCACTACCACT
>JASUDE010000819.1:0-13957 GCA_034509685.1 Colletotrichum cereale | reverse complement strand
TTTTATCCTTACTTAATTTATAGGCTAAGCCTAATAATAACTAACTAATAGAAGAAGTCTATATAATATATAAAACTAAAAATAAAAAGATTATTCTAGTAGATAACGCACTATTAGATAAATTAATACCTAAAGGTAACCTAAAGTAAAAGCTAAAGGCTTAGGAGAAAGTAAAAAAAAACTTATAACTTAATCTTAATAGTCTATTTATAAACCTAATTACACTAAAGTTTTTAAATATTAAAAAAGAGTCTTAATTAATAAAAGATTAACTAAAAGCTATTTTAGCTATAGTAGACTATCTACTACTATAGGAGAAGAAACTCTTAAGTACTATTTTAATAGCGCGTAAGAAGGTATTAGCCTAGGAATTCTCCTATTATAGTTAAGTATATTCTTTTATTACCTCTCTATAAGTTATTAAGACTATTCCTTATAAAGCTTAGTAATTAAAGAGTATTCTTATCTTATAAGCTTTAGAGGAGGAGGTTATTAAGATCTTAAAGGATTAACTTAAACGTAGTACACTTAAGTAAAGTTATACTACTTATTATAACTCTTTCTTTTTAGTTAGGAAAAAAGATAGTAAGATATACCTTATTAATTTAGTAATAAAGGTTAATAAAGTAATACTATAAGATACTATATTACTACTAATAGTAGATAACTTTACTAAGGATTTTATAATATATAAACTACTATTACTAATTAATATTTTCTTTAGATATAACTAAGTCCCTTTAGCTATAATAAGTAAGGATATAACGACTTTTACTACCCCTTTTAGCCTTTTTTAATACTATACTTTACTTTAGGAAGCTATAAACTTAGTTACTTAATTTATATATATTATAATTTAGATCCTCTATAACCTTATCCTAATATATTATAAAGCTTTCCTTAACGATATTATAATTTAAAGACCTACTTCTATATATAATAATATAAAGCTTTTAACTTATCCTAGTATTTATAGATTTATTTTTAAGTATTTAATTAATATTAATAAGGTCTTAGTAAACCTAGAGCTTATAAGTTATATAGTTATAGTAGTTAAATCTAAATAGGCCTAAACTATAGTAATAATTATTAGCTATATTTATAAAACTTCTAGACGTTACCCTAACTAAAAAAAGATAATTAAGATCTATAAATAGCTTACTTATAAAGATATTACTAATCTTAGGTCCTTCCTAAGTATTACGTTCTTCTATTAAATATAGGTTAAGGACTTTTTAATAATTATACACCCCCTTATAATATTATTATAAAAGAATACTTATTTTATATAGAAGTTAAAATAGTAAGCTATAATAGATATTCTTAAATCTAAGCTAACTATAGCTTTTATACTTATCTTAATTAACTATAGTCCTAAAGGTAGTACTATTTACCTTATAGTAGATATAAGTAGTAAAGAATAAAAAGGAGTACTAAGTTAATTTATTAGTAATAAGTAAGTAGTTATAAGATTTAAGAGTAGGATATAGGCTAGTATAAAGCTTAACTATAACGCTAGGAAAAAGGAACTTTATAAAGTCCTAAAGGCCTTAAAACGCTACTATAACTACCTATATAGCTAACACTTTATCTTAGAAACTAATACCTAAACGCTAGTAGTATAACTTAATAGCGCTACTACTAACCTTCCTAGTGCTTTAGTTATTTAATAGATTACTTAGATCTATATATTTAACTTTAAAGTCTACTATATTAGGAGATCTTAAAACACTATAGTAAATAGATTATTATAAAAACCGTAAGAACCTTTAGATACTTTAGATAAAGAAGTAAAAAGAGAAATTAATAACTAAATTAATTTATAGATCTTTTTTACTAATATAGAGAGTAGACTTTTCTTTAAGGAAGTATAGTTATATAGTAATAGTAAAAGAATAGAGGAGGTTTATATAAATAATAATAACTCCCTTAATTACCTCCTAATAATACCTTTTACTATTTTAAATAATTTATAGACCTATTTAATAAAGTCTAAGTAAATTACATACTACTTATTAATATAATAATAACTACTAGGAGTTTATACTACTTAGTACTAATAATTTAAGGGTAAGGCTTTAAACTATATTCTATAAGACTAGTTACTCTTTATATAGCTAATAGTAATAAAACTAATACTATAATAAGTAGTTAATAACTATAAAGGACGCTATTACCTTATTATAAATACCTATACTAAAAGTAGCTATTATAGTAAAGAAGCTATAGTAAAAAGGCTTATAGACTATTATATCTAAGATAGTATATATACTAAAGTAGTAAAGGTAGTTAAATCCTACCCTAACTATTAACTATAATAAGGATAGTAAGTTAATAATAAGAGAACTTATACTACTCCTAAAGGTCTACTATTTATATAAGTATCTCTAGATATATAACGTATTAATAAATACTACTTAGTTAAGTTAAAAGACCTAATAATAGGTTAGCTAGAAGCCTAGTAACTAAAAAAAGCTAATTTAAAAAGTATTACTAAATTTATATAGAAAGAGATTATCTACTATTATAGTCTATATAGGGAATTAATTATTAATAAAGAACCTAAAAATAAAGAGTATGTAATCTAATTTAATAAAAAGTATAGTATAAGGAGAAGAGTTATATTAGCCTACAACTCTAAAGCTAATAGAGCTATAGAAACAGAATATTAACCTATTACCTATACGCTTTTAACTTTTATTAAAGGTATATAACTTAATCCCTGGCTATATCTCTCTACTACCTTATTTATAGATTAAACTAGTGTTTATTTCCCTACTAGCTTTAGCCTTTTTTACTTAATATATAGATATAAAGCTATTACCCTAATTAAGACTCTTATACTTATATAGTAGGTCTTAGACTAAGCTTTAGTTATAATAAGAGAAGAAGAAGTTTAAATAAGACTATAAGCCTTTCTTTAGCTTAATAAGGATTATAATAAAGCCTAGAAAGCTATAGTAATATAATATTAGAAGGCTATAGAATATTATAATAAGAGATATACCTACACCTAGTAAGAAAAGTAACTTAAAGTAAAAGACTTAGTTTTAGTGTTTAACGTTAAAAAGTTAATTAATAAGTCTATAATTACAAAGCTTAACTACTAATAGTAGGGACTATTTAAGATCTTATCTTAGGCCTTTAATATACTATTATACTATTTAGTAATATTATCTAGAGATAAAGTTATTAAGAAAACATTTAGTAGTAACTAACTATAAAAATTTATTAAAGCACCTAATAGGTATTAGGAGCCTATTAATCTAGAGATTCTTAGATTTAATTTAAAATAAAATATTATAAAAGTCTTCTCTACGTTTAAATAAGAATAACTTAAAAAAGACAATATTAAAAATAAAGAGGTAGAGAAACCCTTATTACCTAGGGAAAAGAATAGAGATAAGTCCTTTTAAGCTATTATTATAAGGTCTAAGTAGTATTTAGTAGACCTTAAAGTAGTATATAAAAAGGTAAAATAATAGACTTTAGAAGTAGTAATACTTAGTATAAATATAAAGAAAAGTAAAAACTATATAGAAATAGAAGAACTAGAAGATATATAATTTCTTTTATTAAAAACTATTTATCTATAAAACCCTTTCCTTTAACTTATTTTTAGACCTATCTTTATATTATTTTTATAATTTCTTTTATTATTTACTTTAAAAGTAAAGAAATCTTAATTCTAAAAGTTTTATTTCCCTATTTTATATCTTTTTAACTAGTTAAAGGCCTAAGGAAGATATAACCTACTTAGAAGTAAAGCGTATTAGCTATTAAAAAGTAAATAGGTAATAAGTATAGTAAAACAATACGCTAGGCTTAAACTCTACAGCCTAGGCTAGGTACTTCTATTTAAGGAACTACTAGAAGTTAAATTAGTTAATAGCGCTTACACCTATAGTTATTAAGATTCTAAAGTTAGAAATAAAGAGTTTATTAAACTTACTACTTTTTCTTTTTTTTCTCTTCTTCTTAATACTATAACTATAACGCTAGTAAATACTCTTATTATTATAAAAGTAGAAGCTTTAGGTCTTATAGTAAAAGTAATTAGTATAAAAAGTTCCTAAGAGGAATACATACTTAAAATATAGCTTATAGACCTAAGCACTAGTCTTTTTATTCCTAGTTACGTATATATACTTTTTATAATAGCTATAGGGTATAGTATTATAACCTCTATAGGTTTAGATAAAGAAGCTATATATAGTAGTAATACGTTTAAACACCTTAGCTATCTATATACTCTAAATAGTAGCTATAAAGTAATAAATAAAGACTTATTAATAAAGGTCCCCTTAACCTTTAGTTCTTAAATATATATAACTATAGTCTCTTAGGCTAAAGTATTTAAGCTAGAAGTTTAATTACATAACGCTAGGCGATTTATCTAGCTATATCTAAGGAATAAATATAACCTTAAAGTACTTATTTTAAGAGATATTAGGAAGTATTTAAACTAGTAAAGCAGTAGCCTATAAGTAAAGTTAATAATAGTTAGAGGAGGAAAAAAAAAGACTATATAGATATACCTAAAGTTAATTATTTATAAGAGATATATATAGAGGTAAGTTATTTACCTTCTTTAAAAGTATAGTTTTAGTATTAGCCCTAAGTAGCTAGAGGATTTACTTAGTAGGTAGGTTATAGGGATAAAGTTAATTAGTATTTTTAACACTATTAATTAAGAAGCTATAGTTAGCTATAGTTATAGGTAGTAATTCTTAGATCTATACTATTAATAAGAAGAGCTTTAGGTAATAGGAGGTTTTTTCTTTCTTATTTATAGAAAGAGAATCTTTATAAAATAGAAAAATAAGAAAGGTATTTAACTAGATAGGTTAAATAATAAAAAGAAAAAAAGAAAAAAAAAGGGGGGGGATATTACTAGTAGGTTAGTAATATTAGTAGAAGAGTAAAGGTAAATTTATTACGTAGGAGGAAGTAAAAAGAAGTAAGTAGATTTTTTTTCTTTATTAATTTATATATTTACTAACTTTACTTTTTTTACCTTCTATATAACTATATCTTATACCTTTTTCTTTATAAGTTATCCCTATTTCCTTACCTTTAAAAGGGATAATTAAAGATAGAAATTACGTTTCTTTATTCCTTTTTATTTCTTTCCTTTAGTTTTATATCTACTAGAAACGTTATTAAGAAAGTATTTCTTATAGACTTTACCTTTTACCTATCTAAATAAACTTAAGCCTAGAAGTAATATATTAAGTTTATTATAACTTATAAAGTTAATTAAATCTATAAATATTATTATAAATATAGTTAATATAAAGATAACTACTAAAGATAATAGTAAAGTTTATATTATATAATAACATACTTAGTAAAGTAAAGATAAAAGACCTCTATAAGAAAAGCTCTCTATTTATAATAAAAGTAACTCTATTAATCCTATTACTAAAGATAATTACTATAAGTAAGTTTTATTAAGAATAAGCTAGCTATATTAATATTACTAACACTTTAGTTTAAAATCCTCTATAGCCTTTATAAGCTAACCTAAAGACACCTCTACTTACTAAGACTAGCCTTTAGATAGGTATAGATAATATCTTAACTTAGGAGGACCTTATTAGAAACTAACTACCTATAGTAAATATATATAGTAAATAGATACCTCCTTTATACTATTAATAACTTATAGTAGGCCTATATAACCTTATTAGTACTCTTAAAGCTAAAATTTTACCTAAACTTAATAACGTTTACATAAGACTTATATACTTAATCTAAAGCCTACGTAAAGCTAAAGCTATTACTACTTAGCCTATTGTTAGGAGTAAAGCCTTTTATACTAGCTAGTTAAAACTATAAGATATATAGCCTCTACTAATAGATAATCCTAACTTTTTAATTTTCTATATAAGTATAACTATTTAGAATAAATATATTTATTTAGGTCTAATAGTTAACTAAAGAAGTAGCTAGTTATACTTTTATAATAATTAATAGAAGAAAAAAGAAGCTAAAAACTAAATAAAGGTTTTTCTATAAGGTATTAAAAAGGTATATAAAAATATCTTAGTAATAGTATATAAAGTTATAAGTTAATAAGTAACTTTAGTTAACCTAGGTAACGCTAATATTCCTCTTTAGGTATTAAGGCTTAAGTTTCTTAATTAGGTGTAAGGCTTCCTTTATATAGGCCTATAATACCTAATTACTACCTCTATTACTAAAGCTAAAGAGAATTAGCTTAACTATATAAGCGCTAACTTTATAAATAATAATATTCCTAAAGAGGAATAAATCTTAATTATACTATTTAGAAATAATAAACCTAACTAAAAGAAAAAATAGTAAGAGGCTATAAAAGCATTAGATTTCCTAAAGGTATCTAAAATTATAACCTAAATACCCTCTAGACTTTTTAGCCTAAGTAATAATACTAGTTTCCTAATAAACTAAGAGGCTTTCTCTTTATAAAATAGATTTAAAAATAATAATAGTATTATAAAACTAACTACTTAAGTTCCTTAGTCTACTTAAGATATAACTTCTTTTTTACTACTATAAGTATTACTACCTAAATTACTTTCTCTACCTCTTACGCTAGTACCTTTTAGTTATTTAGTAATTTAGCTACTAAATAAAGTAAAGAAAAACTATAGTAGTAGAATAATTTAAAACCTAACTATATAAAACCCTATTATTTATACTATAAAAAATAAGCTTTACTAAAGTACTTATTATTTTAACTTATATAAGAAACCTAAAGGTAAAAAAGCTAAAAAGAATAAAGATATTATCTTTAGGGAAGAGGTAACTAAGTCTATCTACCTTATACTATTTAATTATTAGGTCTACTAATCCTAACTAGTAGATAATTTTAATAGTTATAATATATTATAGCTATAAGGAAATCTATTACCTAGTAACCCCTACCTAGTCTTAGTAGCTAAATAGTATGTCTCTCTAGGTAAATTATATATAGGTTTATTATATAAGTATCTTATTACTTAATATAGTACTAGTAGGCGCTTTAATAACCTAACTATAGGAAAGCTTAACCCTATTAAGCTTAAGTATACTACTAAATTATATAATACTATAGGCACTTTAATATATAAAGAGAACCTTAATAGTAATAAAGTGTATACTCTTATTAAGCTTAGTGTTTATAGGTCTCTAGTATCTATTTAGGCTTCTCCTCTTAGCTTTAGTTAGGTATTTAGTTTTTCTATTACTTCTAATACTATAGACGTTATCTATAATTAAATTAATATTATTACTAATTCTAACTACTTTATCTTCTTACTTAACTATAGTAATAATTATTAGGCTGTATTACTAGTTAACTAAGCTATTAGATATGTTTATTTTACTAACTCTACTTAGACGTCTAAGTATAATAAATTATTTATAGATATAGTTAAAGTATTATAAAACTAGTACTACTACTTAGGAGCTTTAATAAATACTATTATAGTTACTATATTAAATACTTATATAGTAAATACTAAATAATAAGATAATAGCTTTACTTATAGTCTTTATACTATAAAATAGGTATAAACCTTTTTCTAGTTTAAAGTGTTATTAACTAAGTTTACCTAGCTCTATTAGTAGGATAAGAACTATAAGATTAAAAGTAAAGTCCCTCTAGCGTTATAAATAGTATTTATAATTATAGTAAAGTTTTATAATACGTAAAGCCTTTATAATAACCTACCTTTATATAAAGTTACTTAGTTATATAATAACTTTAGTAAAAACCCTATTTTCCTAGCGCTTCTTCTTTAGTTACGTTAACCTTTAGCTATACCTATACTTCTACCTATTAATATATAACTAAAAGAGAAGACCCTACCTATAGCTCTAAATACGCTAGGTAATTTATAAACCTAATCTACTATAAGCTTTAATAATTCCCCTCTTTTAGATCTACTATCTAATCTTCCTAATAAATTTAACCTAAATACCCTTATTAGGTAGGTTAGTAAGCTAGGCGTCTAGAATAACAATAAAAATAATAATAATAATAATTAGAGTAGCCTAATAGATCTAGAAATACCCCTATATCCTTTATACCTACTTTAGCTAAACGTTTTAGATATCTAGAGTTACTTCTATAAAAATTATATTAATTAACGTATTAACTAATAGAAGTAGATTAAATAAAGCACTCCTAATAATATTACCTACTATAACTTTACCTATCTACCTTCTTAAAAAGGCTAGTTTTAACTTTATTAAGCTTTTAAATAGGATAAGATATATAAGGCTTAACGTAAAGAGTTATAAAGTAGTAATTACTATAGATTATAGAATAAGGTTATATATCTATAAGGTCTTACTTTATAATAGTAACTTAGCTATTATTATAAGTAATAAATACTTTATAATATTTCTTTTTTTCTTTTCTTTTATTATTAATTAATATACCTTTAATATAAGGAAGCTTAAATTAGTCCTATAAGGACTTATAACTAATTTAAAAGGGATAATTATAATAAGGTAAAGTAGTCTTACGTTAAGGCTTAAAGTAGTAAGGTAAAAATAAAGTCTATAAGTAGAAAGGCCCCTTATAGTTATTATAGGGGGAGAAACACACACATATAGACACTTATATAGTTAATACATAGTTATTACTATAAGCGTATTACTTTTATATATATTAGTATTTTTTATAATTTCTCTATTAATACTTTACCTTTTTAGACTTTCTTTTTAAATTAGGTCTAAGAATTAAAAAACCTATTAATTAGTATATATCTTACTATAATTAGAGTTCGTTAGAGGTAGGTATAGTTTTTACACTTTTCCTTTAGCCTTCTTAGCTAATAGGCCTAGCGCTTTCTTACTATAGACTTTATTACTAATATACTAGAAGTCTTAACCTAGAATAGTTTCTAGGTATTACCAAACTTTAACGTGTTTAACTGCTTCTATACTATAACGTGTAAGTTTAGTAAGAAAGTTCTACTTATCCTAGGTTACACTAAGTATAAAGCTTACTAGTAAGCTTAGGTACTTCTTTAAACTCTTATATTATGTAACTAAAGCCTACTAAATACTATTATTAGTAATTATAACCTAAAGTTTGTTTTAGTAGTCTAGGTAGGGATCTTTAAGGCCTTAAAAGTAAGATTACTTATGTCTACTACGTATTACCTTTAGACTAATAGGTAGAGTAAAAGAATAAATTAGATAGTTAAGATTACTATCTATTTTTATACGTATACTAACCCTAACATACTATAAATTAACATCCTACTATCCCTCTAACACTCTCTTAATAACTTACTTACTATAATAATAGGCTAATTACTAAATAAACTAGTACTTAGGTTTTACTTTAGAACTATATTAAAGTATATTAGTAAAGAGGGGATCCTATTAGAATTAATTAACGTATTATATAATACTTACTAAGTAGAAGTATAGACTTTTATTAATATAGTAGAAGTAATAAGAAAGAAGTAATATAACTAACACTATTACTTAGTAAACTTTACTATAAGTAATAAGGTATTCTTTTACCTTAGTAAAGGATATATACTACTTAGAAAACCTAAAAGGAAGTAGTCTCTATAGTATACTAGACCTTTCTATATTACTTAGGTAGTTAGGCCTAACGCCTATAAACTTAACTTACTAGCTTACTAAAGAGTTTACTTAGTAGTATTAATAATATAGTTATAGAAAGTGCTAGATAAAGAAGTCCTATTTAGTTATAAAGAGATCCCTTTTAAACTAGTAAAAGTTAATAGAATAAAGGAATATAAAGTTAAGAGAATTATAAATTATAAAGTAACCTAAAAGAAAGCCTAGCTTTTAGTTAAGTATCTTATTAAGTAGAAAGGGTACTTACTAGCTTCTAATATATAGGAACCTTATAAGAATCTTAAGCCTAACGCTAGTAACCTTATTAAGACTTATAAGGAAGAATAACTAATTAATTAGGCTACTAAGTATATAAAGAAGTAAAAATAAAAACTAGCTTTAGCTAACTTCCTTTAGACCTTACTATAGACGTCTATAGATAATTTATAAAGTAGTATAAACACCCTAGGGAATCTTATAGTCCTTAATTTAGTTTTAATAATAATAAAGTATTTATTCTCTTAATAAGAGTAATAATAACTTATAGAAAGGCCTTTAGTCTGTTTTTCTTTATTAAGATATATAGTTTCTATAATAGTTTTTACTAAAATAACTATATTTATTTTCTTTCTAAAAAGAGGAAGAAGTACCTACCTATAATAAGTAGTTATACCTTTTTTACCTTTAATAGCTAGTATTTAGAAAAAAGTATATTAACTTACCTACCTACTAACCCTCTATTTTTCTCTTTTCTATATACTATTTATTATAAATCTAAACCTTATAATTTCTTTACTTTTTACTACCTTCTAATACTTCTATTTACTACTTTCCCTTTACCTATTATAAAGTAATATAATAAGACTTATACTTCCTTCCTATATACTTTACTAAGAACTATATAGTAAGCTACTATAGTAGATCCCTAGCGTTTTTTACCTATTCCTAATAATCCTATAAACTAAGATAAGATTAACTTTAACCTCTTTATTAATAATAAGACTACTAAGGCTACTAACTAAACCTAGACCTAGTAGTTATTACACCCCCTAAAGTCTACCTTTAAATTAGTTAATATCCCTACTTATTAGGACTAGACAGTTAGTCTACTAGCTAAAGGGGATTACGTAAGGTTAGAAGATATAGATCTAAGATAAGGCTTACTAAGTAAGCCTTAGGGGACTACTAGTGTCCTAACTAACAGGCTTAGAATATATTAATTAAATAAGGGATAATTAGGAGATAGAAAAAAGGGAGCTACTACCTACCTAGGGGGGAGGGGGTAGGTAGAAATAATATAACTAACTAACCCCTACTTACTATTAGTAACTTTACTACTTTATATAAACCTAGCCTATAATACGTTTCTACCTCTACCTAACCTTAGGCGTACTAACTAGTAGAGTAATAATAGCACCTAGAAGAACCTTAGTAACCTACTAAGGGGATAATACTTATAATAGATAAAATAATAAAGTAACTAGTATAATAAATACTAAGAAGGCTTTAACCTACTAGGATTCTACTAGTTAGAATAACTATAATAGTAGGGATACCTAAAGCGCTACTAGTAATAACCTAAAGGATACTACTACCTCTATTATTACTAATTATAGTTATAAGGTTATAAAGGAGATAACTATAGCCTAGGTGTAAGCCTTAATATAAGTAGAGATAGTTAAAGCCTAAAAGTAAAAAAATATAAAAATAATTATAGTACTTTAGAATAGAGGCAACCCTAACGTACTACTTAACGGGGGGGTACTAGCTAATTAGTAGGCAGCCCCTAAGTAACACTAACTAGATAATTAGGGAAAGTAATTAGCACCCCTTTAATATAAGGGAGGGAGTTAGGCTAAACTAGTAGACTTTTAGTTTAAGCTTATAGGCTAATTTACCTTAAGTAGTATAGAAAATAATAGTAATAAAGTGCTTTATATAGGAGTATATCTAAAGGGACTAGTAGGCTACTAATAGGTAATATATATAGACATATACTTTAGAAATAACTAGATAAGGGTTACCTAGCCTATTATAAAGAAGTAGCTATATAATAGCGTAGCTAATAAGAATATATAGGCGTATAATATAGTTTTAAAACTAAAAGATAAACGCTAGAAACCTAGGTAATTATACTAGGCTTTTATTAACTAGTATAAGGCGCTAGAGGTAAAGTACCTAAACTAACTACTAAAGAGGCTATAGGTAATTAATATTATTAACTATATCCTCCCTAACTTATAAGATAAGGTTATAGCTTATAGGCTACTAGATACTTAAGAGGCGTTAGATAATATTACTAAGTAAGTAGAGATAATAGAAAGAATCTAATAGAAAGCTCTTATAAATACTAACTACTAGGGTAATATACTAAGGGGGCCTAGCTAGTAGCTATCTTAAGAACCACCTTACGTAACTATAGAGGTTAAGAGTAAGCTATTAGGTACTTCTACACCCCTAACTAATAAACTAAATAAACTAAGCTAAGTAAAATAAAAAAGTAGTATATAACTAATTAAAGGGGGACTAGTATATAACTAAGCGTCTATTATATACTATAATTATAAAAATAAAGGCTACTACTCTAACTAGTACTAAAAGCCTAACTATTACTACTATAGACAACCTAAGTATTTAGGTAAGAGATACACTAAGATAAAAGAAGCTATAGGGGTAAATATAATTAATATACTATAGGAATAGGCTTTAGGCTACTAAAGATTTAAAGTAACCTTATAGGTAAGGATTAAAAAGGTATAAAAGAAAAAGAAAGTATTAATTAATATAAGTATAAATTATAATATAGTTAATTAGAGAGTAGTGTTATAAATAGGTTATCTACTATAAGTTAGTAATAGACTAACGCTATAAGGCTTATAGGGATTAAAGGCTTCTAATTATAGTTAAGAAGTCCTAACTACGTAAATAATAGATAACTTTAGTACTAAGAAGATAGAAGTATACCTATTTTAGGTGTCTACTTTAGAGGAGGATTATATTATAATCTTAGGTATCCCCTAAGGGAGAGTAGCATCTTCTAACCTAAGCTAAGAGACACTTAACTAGATGTATTAGCTAAGGGGTAAAGATATAAAGTAAGTAGTAAGTAAGAAGGCTATTAAGAAGATATTAAAGGATACTAAAGTAACCTTTATAGTAGAAATAAAGGTTTAGTATATACACACTACTATTAAGCTAGAGGAGAAGCTAAGTCTACCTCCTAAGTATATAGAATAGGCCTATATCTTTAAAGTAATAAAACACTAAAGGGGTACTAGAGATAAAGTATATACTATTAACTTAGAACTAGAAGTAGAACCCCTATAAGGCCTTATTTACCTTTTAGTAAAGCTAAAGCTTACTAAGCTTAGAGAATATCTAGAGAAGGCCTTAGTAAAAGGTTAGATCTAGTAATCTAAAAGCCTAGTAGGCATACTAATTCTATTTATACCTAAGAAAAAAGGTAAGCTAAAGCTCTATATTAACTACTAGGGGCTTAACTACGTTACTATTAAGAATTAGATACTACTACTACTAATTACTAAGATTCTTAACTGTTTATCTAAAGTAAAATAGTATACTAAGCTAGATTTAAAGGATAGGTACTATTAGGTAGGTATCTATAAGGGAGATAAGTAGAAAACAGCCTTCTATATACGTTATAGCTATTATAAATATAAGGTTATACTTTTTAAACTAGTTAATATACTAGCTACCTTTTAGGCTTATATTAATAACGCCTTAGTAAGGTTAGTAGATATTATTTATATTATCTATTTAAATAATATTTTAATCTTTTTAAAAAACTAGGAATTATATATAGCTATAGTAAAGTAAGTGCTTAGTAGGCTAGACGCTACTAGGTTAGTAGCTAACCTTAAGAAGTATAAGTTTTATAAGTAGTCTATTAGGTTTTTAGGATTTATAGTAGTAGAAGATAGTATTACTATAGAGTAAGACTATATATAAGCTATTATAAAGTAGCTAGTACCTACTAGTATCTAAGATATATAGGTTTTCTTAGGGTTTACTAGGTTTTATTACTGGTTTATTTGTAATTACGTAAAGGTATATACCCTATTAACTAATCTACTAACTATAAAAGGGGGGTATCCCCTAGAGATTACTAAGGGAGTACTAAAGGCGTTTTAGAGACTTAAAGACCTCTTTACTATAGCTTTAGTACTATACTATTTTAACCTAAAGCTACCTATTTAAGTTAAGATAAACGCTTCTACTTTTATAATTAAAGTAGTTTTATACTAGCTTTATAATTATTAATAGTACCTTATAACGTACATGCATAGTGAGTGACGCATCATAGTGAGTGACGCACGTCCACATACTTTCTACCTCTTTGACCTTTACACTAACTTTCCTCCAC
>JASUDE010000818.1:0-13962 GCA_034509685.1 Colletotrichum cereale | reverse complement strand
TATAATTTACTATAGCTTTATATAATATAAAGTCTATAAAATATATAGTTTTATTAACTATAATATATAATAGTATTATAGTTGTATTAAATACTGTATATAATACAAATACAATACATGTATTTATATTATATAATATAAATACATGTATTGTATCCTTAATACAATATAATACAAATACATATATTGTATTTGTATTATATTGTATTGTATTTGTATTGTATTTTTGTATTGTATTATATTTTGTATTTTTTTTTAATACTCTATCTATATACTACTAGCTAGGTTTTTAACCTTTTAGGCTATTTTACTTACTTATTATATATAAGTATAAAAAGTAAGAGAAAGTAAAACACTTACTAATACGCTTTAAATATAAAAAAGAAAAGTATTTAAAAAAGTATAATTTATACTTTACTTAGCTATAGGTAGCTTTTAGCTTTAGCTAATACCTATTTAAATTTTAAAAAAATAATAATAAAAGATTTATACTTTTTTATCTTAATACTTATTAAAGAAGTAAATATATAGGGTTTTATATCTAGGTTACTATATATATACTTTAAGTACTTTAGAAACTTTTTAAAGTTATAATTTACTTAAGCTCCCTTTATTTTATAATAAGTTAATATTATCTTTTAAAGCACTATATCTAAATAAAAGTTAATAAAGTATTAGGCTTTTTACTTTATTATAAAAAACGCTTTATTAATATATAGTTTATTTTATATTTAGTATAACTATATAAAAAAGTTTTTATATTAGCTAGAGAACTTTAAGGGGTTTAGTATTAGTTTTTAAATAACCTAAAGGTAATTTTTAGTTAGTATAGGTATAATAACTATAGTAGCTATAGTAAGTATAGTATTTACTACTTCTAAAGACTCCTTATTATATAATTTAATTATAAAGCTTATACCTTAGGGGTTAGTACTTCTTACTTTAAGCTTTCTTATTTCTTATATTATTTTTACTATTACTTACTTTAAGGCTATAACTTTAGCTTTTACTTTTACTAATAGAGAAGTCTTATAGCTTATTACTATTTTAGTATTTTATTATATACCTATTATATAGTGTAATTAGTAAAGTATTTATTATTATTTTAAAAGCTTAAATATATAATAGGCTAGTATTACTTTATAATAGGTATATAGTAATATAATATAATTTATCTAAGCTAAAGAGAAAAAGTAAGAAGTATAAGTAACGTATAGTTTATATAGGTATTTATTTTATATATATTATATATATACACCCCTTTTAGCTAGTTATAAGTAATAGTAGGTTATAGTAGGCACTAGCTTAGCTATACTTATTATAGTGTAGCCTATAATAATAAGACACTAGGTATAACTACTAAACTTACTAAGATATAGGTATTTATACTAAGTATAAAATATACTTACTATATATAAATAAACTATATAGAGGTATTACCTCTATTAAAGTATAAAAGTTATATATCTAGAATAAGTAGGAAATAAGAAAAACACGTTATAAATAGGACTGGCTTTACGACTGGTTGCTAATAAGTTAGTAAACGGTATATAGGCCTACCTTAGGAAAACCTTTTCTTATGAAGAGCCTACCCCTTAGTAGGCTCTCTAAGCTTTAGTCTCTTAATACATTAATACCCACGTTATAACCTCACTAGTTAAGTGCTTATAGCCAAATCTCTTATAATAATTATTTAATTAATATAAAATAAGTATAAGTACTAAACATAAAGCTACTACGTTATTTAAACCTATAGTATATATTACACTACTAGTACTGGTTTTAGTCGGGATAGTGCTAGTGTAGGCTGTAGTAGTAGTAGTAGTTACTGAGTGTAATGTTACACCTAGGGTGCTGGTGGTAGTGGCTGATGTTGAGGTAGAAGATGTCCTGTCCTCTGGATCACCCTGTCGTACGACTTTCAACGTGTAATTACTAGCCTCAAAATGCATGTCCCCTGTCGCATGCTTGATCTCAGTACCCAGCTCGAGCTGTCCCAACCAGAGGGCGCCAGACAGCATGCCCTTTTTCCAGATGTATTGGAGCAAAGGACCGTAGTCGGCGTCGGTCTTGGTGAGGTTGGTGCGGGCAAGCCAAGAGAAAACATGCTGTCCCCCATCGTTCCAGCCGTGATACAGGGAGAATGGCGTGCCGTCGATAGTGATGGTATCCTTGTCTGGAGTAGACTCAGCCCAACCCAGAGGCTTCACAGTCGGTGTCCACCAAAGCCAGATCATGATCTCAATGGGAGCGCCAACCATGGTGGAGTTTTCCCGGTTGTCGGACAAGAACATGTCGACGGCGACATTGGCGTTTAGGGAGACATCCTCGAAGGCCTTGGCCTGCTCGTCAACACCGACCTTTTCTTTGCCAGTGACAAAAGTCTGCCAGTTCCCAGTGACGTGCAGTTGGGTAACATTCCATAGCTGGATGGGGAGCCTGGTCGGATGTGCCTTTATGTACGGGTACCCCTTAACGAGAGATGCGTCTCCGGTCCATTTGTAGGCGACGCTGAAGCTCCGACCGCTATCATGGACGGAGAGACACTGGTACCCTGAGCTGTCGTTACCCCAGGCGTTATTGTTGACTGCGCGAGCGTTAGCACCAACGGTCGACGAGCACAGGGTCTGGTACCACCAGCATCGGCCTTTGACAGCAAGGCGACGCACATGAATAAGGAACGTCGGTCGAGTTCCACCAGTCGGATTGACCACAAAGATTGATATCACCCGCATCAGCGGCTACGATGCCGCTGAAACGAAAAGTGGCCAAGATGGCCAAAATGGCGGACCGTAGTGAGAACGTCATGATTTGGCTAGGCGCGTAACGGGAATGAAGTTAGAAGACAGAGAGGGCGACGCTAGTAACGAATGATGAAGGCGAAAGGTCACCAGAATGTAGACAGGTACCAAACGAGCGATGCACGGAGGCCAATCTCAGCTATCCATCACATCCCTATCTTGTCGGTTGAAGCGAACGAGGAGGAGGACGAGATTGGGAGGATACTCCAACAGCGAGCGCGACTGAGGTGTGTGTGTGGGTAAGAGTCAGTGAGCTCCAGAAAAAAACAAGGACCGCGGGCCCTTGGGTAAATAAACAATGAAAACCACCAGTAGCCTAACAAACGCCTTCGCCTAGACTCTAATGAGGATGGATTAGACCATATGTGCCAGTAAGGGCACTACTGCAACAACAAGTACTGCTTTGCCATTACCATTTTGCCGAGTCAGCCTAGAATCCCATTTTCCAAGCAAACAAGTGAGTCTGACCAATCAACTAATGTAACTCGTCCCCTAATACGCGCGGCCACTCAAGGAGCGAGCCCCTATTATTGAACTAGCGGTATCTAATTGCTAACATTGACCTGTGGATCTTCCACGGCCTCGTGCATGCAGATCCGGCGGCCAAACATAGGGGCAACATGACGGCAAGTCACATAATCCATAAGGAACCACACGCAACCAGGAGCCTATCGACAGACGTCGGAATGCCGCTACCTCACGCCTTTCACCTACGCGACCTCGTCCAGCCTAGAGCGACTTAGCAAATTGTCAGTTCTCTGCTCAACAAAAACAACAAGTCGGAAAGAAAGAAAGAAAGAACCCCATCCCGTTTGCCGAACCGTCGCCTCCTGCTTACTACCGCCTTCAGGACTACATCAACGCCAATGATATTGCGGTAACGAGGTGACTCTTCTTTATGGTTGCTGGTAAATTGCCGGTGTGTTTTTGGTATTTTGCCGGTATCTAACCCCTTTTGGTAGTCACTACCACCACCGCCACCCAGCCCCTGCTAGCCTACCTACTACCGCATTAGTTAACAACCCATACAAAATACGCTGTTTTTACAGTAAGTCTAATATAACTAACTAACGCTAATAATAGTTACAATCTAAGGCTTAACTTTTAAAGAATACTAGCTGCTTATATAAATATACTACTATAATAAGGGTATTACCTTTTGCCTTAAGAGGTAGTATAATAATTACACCTGCGTTAATATACACTACAACTACACTAAAGAGTATTAATAAAGTAGTATAACTGCGCCTTTACTAGTAAGATCTAACGGATTAATAATACTTAGATATGGGAAGTCCTTAACGGAAAAGAACTTTATAACTATGAGCCTACCGCCTAAAACGAGATTGCCGCCGTTACAGCCTTCCAGCAGCTTAGTAAAGAAGAGGCGGCCTACCTTGCGGCGCGTGATGGAGTAGGGCGAAAATCTATCGCCTAGCGCGTCGAGGAGCTCTCTGCCGGTAACAGTATGACTTCAAGAGAGATTGCAGCCCAGCTGGTCAGTATAGAAAACGTGGTTATTACTAACTAAAGCTATTTTTTGGTTGCGCTGACATAACGCGGTTCCAGATGCGGTTAGATACCGGTAAAATACCAAAATTGCACCGGCAATTTACCAGCAACCCTTCTTTATTGCGTACGCGTCTTATTGCCAGTAGCACAGCAGCCCACCAGCCTTTAGTCCACTGCAAGACGCCTGAATCGATATCTTTTTATTGAAGCACCAGGGACAAACGCCTTTAATCATATATCTGCGCGTCAAGCTTCAGTGAGTACTTTCTAGGGAACTGTATAGTTGGTCACTTGGCAACGGTTGCCTGGCACACACCGCTTGTCCATTCGAAAGGCGACATGGTTGTTGAAGATGTTTGCTACTGATGTTTGAGCCAACTGAGAGTTGTTCGCTGAGGTATGACTGTTGTGACCGTAATGCCGAGGCCTGCGAGGCATCCTCAGCTTGCCAGACTGGAGTTCATTGCGTCTTCCACAACTTACATCTTGGACTAATCCAGGAATAATCAGAGTTTGTCTAGTAGCACGGGTTTTGACCTACACGAGAAGCCAGTGGATCGTCTTTAGCTAAGAAAGGGACGGATGGCTGCTGACGAATAACGCTCACAAGGTAGGAACTAGCTTAGCGGCGGTAGCTCAAGTTGCACTTGGCAATAGTCAGCACTGAAGTCCTTAAATCCTGGTTATCCAAGGACAGCAATAGACAGCACGACACTAGTGGAAGAATGTGTCAAGTTGCACTTGTAAGCCATATACACCCTCGGCTCTACATACCTTACATGGCCATTTGCCGCTGCAACTTCCACACAGCTCGACGGACAGTCGATCCTATCCATACCGCCGAAGGCGATGGACGACAAGACGTTTTTGGGATTATAATACCGCCTGACATTCAAACATACGTAGGGCGCTAGACTCTTCCGTTTCGGTTTCGAGGGTTGGCTGGTGATAGATGTCGACAGTCAGGAAGCCTCAGCAAAGGTTATTAATCAGAGATGCGTACTCGTCGACATCAGTGAAGCGGCCAGTTCTCAAGGGCAGTGGGAGTGCTCAGCGCAACGGGAAAAGAAATCGGACAAATCCGGCCTCAACTACCTGGGTACTCATTCATGGCTCACCACTTGCTTGCCAGAGTTATAATACATACACCTAGCCGAGTTAACCCCCGCTAAACGCTGGCAACAACACATCTTATCATGAGCTGCCCTTGTGCAAACGCTCAGCCTCAAGCTCCCTCTCAGCCTGCTGATAGTACTTGGCAGTGTCGACGCCGTGCTGGTTGTGGTTGACGAAGTTGAACCAGGGCACGACACCCATGAACAAAGCCGAATATCTTGACTGCCGTGCCGCGACACCCTGCATATGGGGTGTAAGCCTGCTCTCTCCGTAGAGTGGCTCACCAGCCTTGATCTTTGTGACCATCTCCTTCATGTCCATCTCAACCTCGCGTGCATTCTCGGTGGCTCCGTAGAATCGTACTATCAATCATTGAGTTAGCATTTTGCGCCTGACACCCATACTCCACTGGTGCTACTGGGTGTAAATATCCCTTACAGCTCGAGCGTTGGTAGAAGTAGAGGAAACCTCCGGCCAGGCCAACAGCACCAGCCAGTCGCATCGCCTGGGCCATACCTCCTTTGCCAACATGGGAAGGAGCGAACTTCTCGAGGGTAAGGAGAGCAGCCGGGCCGAAGGCGGCAGCTACAGCTCCGTGGAGGTAGTCCGAAGGTCGAGCATACCCGACAACTCTCTTAAAATGACTATGGTCCGTAGAAGTTAGCGTTTGGAGTCATGAGTGGAGGGTGCGACAAGGCAGATTGGACCATACGGATCGTTGTCAATGAGCTTTGCGTGGAAAGTCGTTAGCCAAGGCCTGCCCTTCCAAAGAATAGCTACCACAACAGGGATAACGTACAGGGTAGTCGCTCTTGACGACCTTGGTCGGAGCGTAAGTCTGGGCTTGTGCGGTAGCCATTGTAGCGGACGGCAATTCGTGGCCCAATTGCATCAATGATGGCCGGGAATTGGGTAGCTTTTGACGTTGCAAATGGACGTTGATTTGGATACAGATGGACGTTGGTGGGAAGTGAGCTACGTATGTACCTGAGGCACCAAATCGGGATGGTATGCACGGGCCACACCGATGTGGCTTTATATACCCCTGCCACTAACGGATAGTGTGTGGCTTCAGCCATCAGCCTCCACGAACGCGTTGGCTTAATTGAACGACGCGTGCCTCCAAGTGACATGTCGCGTCGCATGTCGAGCGATCCTTTGACAGTTTCACAACGCAACAGCGAGGCTTTTACGATGAAGCCAAGAACAAGTCCCCATCTTGACGATCTTGAAAACTACGATGTCGACGATTTTGATGACCCTTTCCAATCCCCACCACCTCAGGCGAAAGATGGCAGCAGCACAAACAAGAGGAAGAAGGCAGAAGCCCTCGGACTTGACGAAGAGGTCGAGGTAGCAAAGCGAGTGAGAGTACCACGAGTGAAATTGGACGAGGCTAGGTGAGTTGTTCGCTCTCTCTTTCTCGCGCGGTTGCTTCAAAACTGACAGTCACATCAGACTATTATCTGAGAATGGAATACCTAAGCTTCGGAAACGCGCCACGAACCTCAGTTTCAAGGGCAGGGGACATGAAGTAAGTGTCATAACCAGCTTGCATGCCCATAAGATGCTAACATGTTTACTTCCAGTTTTCCGACGCAGCTCGTCTTCTGGCTTTTTATCAGCTCTGGCTCGACGATCTCTTCCCGAAAGCCAAATTTCTCGATGCTCTAGCCATGGTCGAAAAGGCCGGACATAAGAAGCAAATTGCTCTTAAGCGCATGGATTGGATCAACGAGGGTAAACCTAAACCTTGGGAGGCAGACGAGGACAAGACGGAGGAACGCACCGAGTTGACGGCCCAGAAAAAGGGCATGACGCCCATGCCGCCCGCCGTAACAATGGGTACAGAGCAACAGCGACTAGTAACACCCGAGGGAGGAGATATGCCAGATGAGGATGATATCTATGGAGCAACACCGCTGGCGCCGGTCAGAGGGCGGGAAAAAGAACCATCGGAGCGGCCTGTCGAAGAACCAGAGGACGATCTCGACGCACTGATGGCTGAGGCGGAAGCTATGTCCCAGGCACAGGCACTGCCTCGGCGGGCGCCAGATATGAAGTCTGTCACGGATGATTTTGCCGATGAAGAAGCAGCCATGGCAGAGATGGATGGGTTGTGGTAATAAGAGGTTAAGTTTGAGAGGGAGCGTTTGAAGTGTTACGAACAGGGGCGTAATGGTAGCAATGCCTACTCTGGGGCCGGGCAAGTTACATAGGAGTAAAGGCATTTATGGAGTTATTTTTAGTGATTGCTGCACGAATCTTCAGAGTCACAAAACGACTGGCTCAAGTGGGAGCTCTCGGTTCAATTCAAAGACCCCGCATCACCTTAGAACTGATAACAAACATCGTAACTAAGCACTTGTTTCATGTAGAGGAAAGGATCTGTCTTTGACTAAGTGTTAACCTCTACACAGCAGGTTCCAGCGGCCTGTTCCCAAGCCCCTGAAGTCGCAGGCAATGAAATCGAGCTACGTTTTTGCCTTAAGAATTAAAAGCTCGATTTCAAAGCAGAACGTGTTCCTATGCTTTTGGCCCCCGTCATTTCTATCTTGTTATAGTTTTGCCCGTCCTGCAACAATATTAAGTAACCTATGTCACAAGTCACGGATGCAAAATACTGGGCACACAGAAAACAAGCACAATTGGCCGTGGTAACGTGATGGTCATTGGTCGCCAAGCGACTATTCATTTAAACAGATACAATGTTACATATCCAAGCCATACCCTCTGTTCTCACTGGACAGTATCTTTACGCCGTGATACACCGTTTTCCTATATGCCCTTAATCATGCAAGTTGAAAACGCTTCCCAGATCCATTTGTGTCCGCATCTGCTCGCTTCCTCTTGGAAGTCACAGTAATCGCAAAAGTCTTGGCTGGTGTTGAGGTGCTACCTGTCGGGTTGGGAGTCTGACTGTATTTTGGGAGCAAGCCCCCGAGAATCTTCCGTTCTTCGACTCTGAGAGCCCAAAGCAACGTCAAGAGAACCTCTTTAGACGGCAACGGCGTGCCAGCCAGCCACCTCTGTGGCTGACGGACGCTATCGCGCTGCGCCGTATATTCAGTCGCCAATCCGTCAACCCGATCATCGCATCCCTCAGACACCAACCGCAATGCCTCCATCGTCGCATCCATAAGTGGACGCGCCAGAGTGGGGCTGCAGGTTAGGATTCTCTGAAGAGATTTGAGTCTCAGAGTTGGTAAGATCGCGGCCGAATTCCGGGTCCGCTGCGACGGCTGTGCCGTTGACCTCGTCGTGGAGGAATTCGTTGATGTCGAACGGGTCCTGGAAGAAGGTGGAAGAGTCACCAGCCAGATAATCGTGTTCGTAATCGAGGGAGTTGGGGGAAGAGAGAATCCCGCTTTCAAGGACATAGCGATCTGCGTCAAGGGCCGCTGACATACTGAAAGGATCACCGCCGAAGTGACCAACAGGGTCTGAAGCTGCAGATAAAAGGCCAAGGTCGGATGCAGAGGGGTTTGAGAGGCCAGCCATGATTGCGGAAGCTCCTCCGACAGATGACACTGCAGGTCGCACAACATCGCTGCAGGACGTTGTGTCAGGTCGGAGGTAGACTTCGCAACAGAGGTCTCGGCCGTTTGCTGCTCCTCGCCACTTGTCTTGTTGCTCTCAGGAATAGGTGAAAGCTCTGGGGACAATGATGCGGGGTTGACGGTGGCGTTGGATTGAGACGAAGTCATCAAGTCATCGACAAGGGACTTGGTCTCATCTAGGGAAGGTTGGTGACCATCTTGGGAACTGAAGAGTTCCTGAGACAAGGTAACTGAGTTGGTGTGAAGGGGATCAAGAGGGGACGAAGAGCGAGTCAACATTCCCGAATCACGGCGGAACTTGTTGAGTTCCTCGACTAGAAGTTGGTTCGCCTTTGTGACGTTCTGGAGAGCCGACTCGAGCTCCTTGTTCCGTCGCTCAAGCGCCTCAACCTCTAAACGCTTTCGTTCACGGGATGATTGAGCGGCACGACGGTTTCGGAGGACACGCTCTACCCGACGCTGCTCTTTTTCATCCTCTGTCTTTGCACGTTTTCTGGGCAACTTTGTTAGCCTTGAAAAGGTTGTCTGCGGTAACAGTGCTAGTTTACCTAGGCGGAAGATTCGTCTTGGGCTCAGGCAGAACCTGACCCCAAGATTTTCTCTTCTTAGTCTGTTTCTTTTCTGTAGAGGCAGGCCCGGCCCCGGAAGGAGCCGGAGTCGTGGACGGGGACACCGAGACGGCGGCGTCGTCGTCGTCGTCGTTGAAGGGAGGGGGTGTCATCATGTCGGATGGATCAACCGTGTTGTCGGTAGCCGAGTTCGCATCCCCAAATAGCGAAGGGTAGAGTTCGCCGGGTGTCGAGACGAAAGACTCGGCTGGCGAGTCCTCAAACTTGATCATTGGTGATGTTTGTTCCCAAGAATCCATTATGTGTGTGTTTGTTGAAAGGTTGCAGTTGGTGTTTGTATCTTGACTTCAGGGTCTTGAAACAAATTGATAGATCTTGGGGAAAGATACAGTCGTGCTGCCGAGAGTGTGGGGTTGGCAGAGATCCGGGGTTGGGGAGCGGTGGATATGGATTGTGCAATATCGAGGTGCCGTCCTAATTCCTCAATAGAAGAAAGCTGTAGCCAAAACCGCCGTGCTAAGTAGAAGGCATGATGGGGCTGTGTTGACTCTATGGATGAGTCAGACTGGATTGAATGAGTCACCAAAGCAAGGCACCAGCGTTGTGGAATAGACTGGAGGAGCTTGGAGTGGGTGCAATGAAAAGGACAGAGTGTTCTTTGGGTTGGTCCCGAGTGCAATGTGGTGTCAAAATGCGGGAAACGAAAAGCAGGCAATGTGGCCTCTTTTGTAACTTGAGAACACGCTGGCCCTCCTCTCCAAGCTTCCAAGGAGTTACGGGAGCCAAGGGACGGACCAGCATTTGTTGCCTCAGGCATATAGACCCAAGCCCCCAAGGGCGAGGTCTTGGGACGGGGACTGGGATAGGGGCCCAGGGGCGGAAGCAAGGGTCAGCTTCAGGAGCATGTAAGTGTACAAGTACTTTGTTTGGTGTGGTGGTGCTGCAGGAGAGCAGGTATGGGCCAGGAAAGTACACTGGCACCTCCTCCGCAGCTGGTGGGGCGATCACGCAAAGTATCATTCTCAGGGGCAACACAATGTCGAGGGACGCATCCAAATTGGAACGGGGGAGGACCTGCCAGAAGTGAGTACAGCTATGTACTCTGTATCGGCGCTAGCACGTGCACGGCTCACTCAGCAATGTTGAAACCTCAGGAAGGAAGGTGCCAGGTTGAGAGGTGGATGCAAGGAGACGGGTGCTTTCAAGCAGAGAGTCAGTCATTGGTGGATGTACCCAACGACAGCGACGGAATGAGTGGAGGCGTGCACCGTCTCAGCGGTTTCACTGGCTCGGGTTCCTTCCACAGGCTTTGGAGGATTGTGGGACATGACATGAGGTGGAAAGTCTCTCGTTACCTAGAGAGGTACCTTTACGGCTTTTTGGTATGATATCTACGTACTTGTACACCACGTAATCTAGTGTACCTGCGTACGAGATAGATACTCTTGAGGCTACACTGTTCCTCCCTCCCTCCATCCCTGCCTCCCTTTCTCCCTGCCTTTCTGAGGGTTTGGCACTGGAATTTGCCTCGCGTCCGCCTCCAAACACCTAAACGCAAGACAACACGAATTCTATCCCTCTTCAGGCAAAGTGGATAGATACGTGTAGAGCCCAGTGGCCTAACGTAGGTTTTGTCGGCGACGGTGCGGATACTTTGCCGTTCCCATAGATCGATCCTTCTCGGCTATCTAGCAGAATGCCATGAGAGTCGATCATCGTCTCGTCGAGCCATTCGCCTCTTCTAACTTTCGTCAGATAAACGAGCATGTATTGTATCAAAAACAAAACAAATTCGCTGGTAGTGGTGGTGGGTGGTATTGGACGCCCTAAATAGGAAACACGGGAGCCACGGAACAGAAACACGTCTGGTGCAACATACCAGACGGAGCCAGCGAAGCTTTCAGGGGCACTCCCTTCTTTCGTTACGGCTGTCTTTCCACAACTGTGATGCTCGGCAAGGCACACATACTCTATCTTGCATGGAACCAGACAGACTCGGGAGGAACATGCATAGAACCGACTCATCTGCGAATCAATGCAGCCCTCAGTCCAGGTCGCTCCGGACACTCGTTCCGAGATGAATTGTGTGCCCTCCTCGACGACGACCGCAATTTCGACGGGTAGCAACACATCAAGGCCTCGACCCTCCGACCGGGCCAAAAAAGGTAATAGGCGGCCGCTACCTGCCGCTACCTCTGATGGCAAGAGTGGGCGCTCTCGTTAACGATGAGGGGTTAACCCCCGAGTCTTGAAGTCCTCAGCATGCACGTGCGTCACTGAGTTGGCTGACGGCTGACGGCTGACGGCTGACGGCTGACGGCTGACGGCTGACGGCTGACGGCTGACGGCTGACGGCTGACTTGAGCTCATGTTGCCTTAGTGTACTGCGTTCACGGCAGCTGCCTGGTGTTGCCTATTGTCCCCGTCTTCGGCAGGTTCCTCGACACTACTCCGCCCCATTCACTTGTCGCACCGCGTTGCTAAACTTAGCCACCCGCTGGTCCCCGGCACCAGTGGCCAGTCTCTGGACAGACTTTCGCAACTCGGATCCTACACCTGTGGCATTTCAGAGCTCGCGATTTGACCATTTTGGTCTAGGAGATCTTCCGGGCTCCATAGCTGAATGGGGCTGACTCTTCGTTGCAGCAGTGTCTGACTGCAAACACCCGGTCGACCACGGAAATCACACAATGAAATTTTCTAGGACAGCCAGGACAGCTGCGCGTTGTTTCTTTGGAAGTTGAGCTCAATATGCATTCGGTAGGTATTTGGAAACGAAAGGAAAGAAGCCGACCAGGTGTACTGATTCAGATTGCTGATCTGCGGATTGACTCGGGAGGAGCTTGGGGCGGGGCGCTGAAGTGCCACACATAACAAGACATTTATCTGATACTCCTACTGATGCTCCTTTTTAGTATGTGTCATGTGTCAGCATGGGGGGCAACGAGCACGTAAACCTTATTTTGGTAACTTGTGTGGCATACAATGGCACCACAGCCACGTTCTGGGCACCTCTGCAACGCGTTCAGGGCTAAGAGGGGCGATGGAGTTAGGTATTGGAGTGTGAAGACACTACGGATACTTCACACATCATTTACCTGTCGTGTGTCTGGAGTACTGCACGGCCACGAATCAGCTGCCAGGCAACCATGCAGTTCTCGCTCAGCAAGATACTCTACATGCATTCACGCTGGATCTCTCGGCTCTTGTTGGTAGGCGCCTGGGATTCCATTTCGCTCATTCGTGTTGCATTCATTGCATCTCACGTACTAGAGGATGATGGGCAGGCCAGTTGTACCAGGGAAACCACTACCGAGTTGGAAGGCACAGAGGGTATAATATTCACATAGAACCATTCACTATCATCCATATACCCCCAAGTGATCTAGGTAGGATACTTTGCTCTTCTATCGACTGCCGCAGATCAGTAGCACTGGCCGGCCAGCGAGTCCGGGTTCCAGAACGCGACTCATGCATGCCCCCCCCCCCCTTCAAGTGTCAACTAAACCGCCTTCTTGAACATGCTAAGCCGGTCCCGATGTATTGACAGACAAAACCAGGACATCGGTTCTTGCAACTTGCGACGAGTGGAGCAACCAAGCGGTACTTGTCGTGCTTGTTATATGATATTGTCCGCTGCATCCTCTTCTTGAAAACCCTTCGTCTGTACCCACCAAGGACTTGATATGCGCTGCACTTCACGAGGTCAATAGTCCTGGCAAACTAGTTCTTTACCAGCAACAGCTTGACTCTTGCCCAAATCTCGAGAGACTTGAAGCATATTGCGTACCTTCTTATGGGCTTCCTATATCACTTTACGCGAAAGCCGCCCGAGCATGTGGCGTTGCAACGTCGAGCAGACTTTTCTTACCTTTGTTCTTGACATTGTCCTCGTAGGTTGATTATTACTGACAACAAGTCATGCCTGTTCGCACATACAGTTCATAGGGTCGTCCCAAGAAATTATAATTTGAATAAACGCCCGACAAACTGTACACTATTCCTCACTTTGCAAGCTCTGGAACAAAATGTATTCTATCCTCCGTCGACTTCTGTGAGCGGTGCTGGCATGTGTCTGCCGATGTCCAGACTCCCAGCCTACCTATGTACTTGTGGAGACAGGTGTCGGCGGTCCTCGCTCACTACCTAGGAAGCTAGGTATGGAGATAAAAGTGGACGCAGTACGGATACAGAGTACGGTGGCGGGGTTCAAGGTCACGATAACAGACGTGGAGAGTCCCTTAGGTGATCAAGATCCGTAATTACTAGATACCTAAACTAGTTTAGGTAGTTCGCAATGATAAACTTTGGTGTACAAAGTGGCAGGGGTAAGTTTAATACCCCCATCGTGTCACATGCCCACACACCCCATGACTAATGGAAACCGGTACATTTTTCTATTGC
>JASUDE010000816.1:0-13972 GCA_034509685.1 Colletotrichum cereale | reverse complement strand
ATCTTAATAAAGAAAAACAGGCTAAAGGCCTTTCTATAAGTTGTTATTACCTTTATTAAGAGAATAAATACTTTATTATTATTAAAACTAAATTAGGGACTATAGGATTCTTTAAAGCGTTTATAATACTTTATAAATCGTCTATAGATATCTATAGTAAGGTCTAAAGGAAGTTAGTTAAGGCTAGTTTTTATCCTTACTTCTTTATATACTTAGTAGCCTAATTAATTAGTTATTCTTCCTTATAAGTCTTAATAAGGTTATTAGCGTTAGGCTTAAGATTCTTATAAGGTTCCTATATATTAGAAGCTAGTAAGTACTTTTTCTACTTAACGAGATACTTAACTAATAGCTAGGCTTTCTTTTGGGTTACCTTACGATTTATAATTCTCTTAACTTTATATTCCTTTATTCTATTAACTTTTACTAGTTTAGAAGGGATCTTTTTATAACTAAATAGGTCTTCTATATCTAGCGCTTTTTATAACTATATTATTAATACTACTAGGTAAACTCTCTAGTAGGCTAGTAAGTTAAGTTTATAGGCGCTAGGCCTAACTACCTAAGTAATATAGAAAGGTTTAGTACGCTATAAAGACTACTTCCTCTTAGGTTTTCTAAGTAGTAAATATTTTCTACTAAGGTAGAGGAATACTTTATTACCTATAGTGAAATTTATTAGGTAATAGTATTAGTTATATTACTTTTTTCTTATTGCTCCTACTATATTAATAAGAGTCTATACTTCTACTTAGTAAGTATTATATAATACGTTAATTAATTCCAATAGGATTTCCTTCTTACTAATATACTTTAATATAGTTCTAAAGTAAAACCTAAGTACTAGTTTGTTTAGTAATTAGCCTATTATTATAGTAAGTAAGTTATTAAGAGAGTATTAGAGGGATAGTAAGATATTAATCTATAGTATATTAGGGTTAGTATATATATAGAAATAAATAGTAATCTTAACTATTTAGTTTATCCTCTTACTCTACCTATTAGTCTAAAGGTAATATATAGTAGAAATAAGTAATCTTACCTTTAGGGCCTTAAAGATCCCTACTTAGACTACTAAGATAAACTTTAGGTTATAATTACTAATAATAGCGTTTAGTAGGCCTTAGTTATATAATATAAGTATTTAAAGAAGTACTTAAGCCTACTAGTAAGCTTTATACTTAGTGTAACTTAGGATAAGTAGAACTTTTTTACTAAACTTATATATTATAGTATAGAGGTAGTTAAATACGTTAAAGTTAGGTAATACTTAAAAACTATTTTAGGTTAAGACTTCTAGTATATTAGTAATAAAGTCTATAGATATAGTATAATATAAGATACTAAGCGTTATAATAGGTTAGAGAGATTTAATAGGTTTTTAGTAATCCGTTTAGTTACTTTAGTAAGCTAAGTAATAGGTAATATATATCTTAATAAGCTTTGCCTTCCTATAGATATAAAAGTTCTAAAGTTCTATAAGTATTCTTTTACACCTAAAGTAAAACTTCTTATTATAAGTAAGAGTAAAAACCCTTCCTACTAAAGGCTTTAAGATATAGAGTCTCCTTATTCTATCTATAGATATATAGAATATTAGTCTATAGTTATTAATTTCCTATAGGAGGATAGCTACTTAGGGTTATTATTACTTTTCTAAAAGTAGTTATTAATCTTTTTCTACTTTATTTAGAGTTATATACTTATATCTATCTATCTATATTTACTAAATCTAATTCCTTAGATTCTTTAGCTTCTTATTACTTTAGTATCTCTTAATAATTTCCTATATAAACTTATTATTAACTTACACTATAGTTATAGTAGCTTTCCTAGGTTTTAGGGGTTTATTACTTATATACTATACTATAGCTATTACGTCTATATTATTATTATTATTAATATTTATAAGTTTATCTTTATAAGGGAAATACTTAGATAGGTTAGGTCTTATAACTAGTAGGTAGGAAAGTGTATTAGGTATAACGTTTAGCTTACTTAGTATATAAAAAATCTTTAGGTAGTACTAAGAGAGGTAGTTAGTAGCGTTTACTAGCTTAAGATTCACCTTATTTAAGTTAAGGGTTCTTAGTAACGTGTGTGTAATAATTCCTTTAGCTACTATATAGTCTATAAGAATATTAACTTTATAGTAGTTAGATTATACTAGTTTTCTAAGCTTCTTTATAGCCTATATAATAGCTATAATTTTAGCTTCTATAGTACTAAAACGTTTCTCTATTACTATTATAAATTAGGAAAAAAAAAGGATAGGTTTAACGTATTCCGTCTTTATATTAATACTAGGTATGTTTTTACTATTTTAGTTATAATCTAACTAGAAAACTATAAGCCTAAATCTACTAATATATACATTAATCTTAAAGAATAGTAGTTTCTTAGGGTTATAGTAATATTATATTACTTAGTTATAGAGTTTCTCCTATAGTACGTTCTATACGTTAATCTCTTTAGGTAAGGGGTTAAATATCTCTTTTATAACGATTTTCGCCCTTACCTAGCGTATAGTACCTAGCTTAATAACTTTATTTTATCTTAGTTAGGCTACTAATTTTATCTTTTTCTACTAAAGGGGTAATATAATTACGTTAAACTAAGGTAACCCTATATAAAGCTAGCTACCTATCTTAAGATATATCTTAAGGTTATGTAGGCTATATAGGAAAACTAGCTTTTTAAACGTATAAATGTAATTATTTATCTTATAGATACTTTTACTATTTATAATATAACTAAGAAGCTTTACGCTAGGGAAGCTAGTAAAAGACTTTTTTATATTAATATAGATTTAGTATTTATTAAGGATATTTAGGACTATCTCTATATACTAGAGGTACTCTTTATTAGAGTTACTAAAGATTATAATATTATTAATATATATATAGACAAAGTGTTAATACTTAAAGAATAGTTAGTCTATAAAGCGCTAAGTGTATACTAGGGAATTCTTAAATCCTATAATAGTAATATTAGAGTACTTAAGCCTATAGAGACTAATTATTACTATTCTATCTTAGTGTTTAGAATATATACTAAGTTAGTAGAAGAACCTAGTAGCGTTAAATATTATTATATATTTCTTACTTTTTAGATAGCTTATAATTTCGTTTTAGTCTAAGAGAAAGTAAACGTCTAGACTTACCTACTTCTTAAGAGGTTATATATCTATAACTACTTAGCCTTTATCCTTTTTCCTATTTATATAGTATTTCTATATAATAAAGAGGGGGTATATAATAAAGGTAAAGCCTTATAGCTAACTAATCTTCCCTAACTTATATTATTTATTCTAATAGGCGTTAAGGAACTTTATATCCTTAAGACCTAATAGGAAGACCTAGATATTCTACCTTTAGTTTTACTATCTCTTAATAAGGTTAATCTTTATATAGTCTTTATTAGGAATAAGTACTATCCTTCTATTATAGTAGATATAGTATTTATTAAGTACTACTTTTATCTTATTAGTAAACTCCTTATTATTTACGTAGATCTTTACGCTATGTTTATTAACTATTACTAGATATATCTTAGGCTTTATTATACTATATTTTAGTATTTCCTTTAGTATTAATATATCTTATAGGGTTTTTTTAGTGTTATCTACTCCTATAGCAAACTCTCCTATAGTGTCTAGGAATTTATTAGTAACGTTAAGGAAATTTACTAAATTACTATAAGTAATAGTATTTAGTATATTTTTACTAATTACTTAGGTAGTCTTTTTGCCTTAGTTTAGGGTGATTTACGCTACTTTTATACTTTTTTTAATAGTTATTAGTTCTACTATATTATTATATATTAGTATAACTTTTAGGGTTTTTAAATTAGTAATAGCGTTAAGGATATACGTGTGTTTAAAGTGTATATAGTATAGTTACTACTTTTTATCCTCTATAGATCTCTCTAGGAGGTTAATAAAGTTTATAGGGAGATACTTAAGTTCTCTTAGCTTAATAGTTATTATAAATTAGGAAGTAATCTATTATAACACTAGGTAGTAGTATTTAACTATAGTAGGGATTATTATATTATAGGAAGATTAGAGTTTTACCTACTTCTTATTAAAATCTACTACTATACTATAGTTATTATAGAATAGCGTTTCTAAAAGTAATTAGGTTAGGAGTTTCTTTATAACTCTAGCTATTATTATAGTGTAGACCTTTACTTCTATGCTTTTTACTATACTAATAATATATATATTAAAAGTAATGTTTTCTAAGAGTGTAAAAGATAACCTAACTATACTTACTTTTTATAGCTTTATAGGTAAATATCTTAGATTCTTAGTAAACTTTTTTACCTATTCTTACTCTGCTAGGATAACTAATACTCCTATATTAATATAGATAGAGTAGTCTTTTAAGTTCTTATTAGTATATATCTTAATCTAAAGATAGGTATACTTATAGCGTTTGCGTTTCTTATTAGGTTTAATAACTATTTTAAAGACTTCTTTTAGTTAAAAGGTAAAATTTATAGTATTATTATATTAGTTTATTCCTTTATTAGGTTTTATAACTAAGTCCTCTAAGGAAACTAATAGTATAGAAGGCGTTATTATTATAGCTAAGAAGTTATTATCTAAAAGCGTTTAAGTAAGGTACTCTTTAACCTTACTTTATAATAGGGTGTAGTTATTACTAGGTTTAATAACCTTATCTTATTCTTTAGGTAATAGCGCCTCCTGCTTTAATAAGGGGGTAATAAAGTTTATACTCTCTATTTTATATAAAGGGACTTCTTTAGTACCTTTAAGAATATACCTATTATCTATAAGTTTATTAATATAAATCTAAGCGTTCTTATTATTTTCCTATATAAATTATACGTTATTATACCTATTAATTTTTTAAGTATAACGTATATATTATCTCTATCTACCTCCTTACTTAACTTCCTACTAAGGTTATTAATCTTTTATATAACGTTTAGTATTATCTTAGTAGTCTTTTTTCTAGTAGTTATTATAAAATTAGTATCCTCTATAGTTTCTATAGTAATTTCTATAATATTTATAGTTATCTTAACTACGCTAATTATTCCTACTACTTATTCTCTAGAATATAGTCTTTTTCTTATTATCTTTAGAGGGGTCTTTATTATAGGGTTTTAGGTAACTAGCCTATAAGGCTTCTAGGTAAAGTATTATATTTCTTTAGTATACTATATCTTTACTATTATAGTTAGTAGCGTTATTAATATATACTAGGTTATATTAAGATCTAAGTGCTATATCTTATAGTGCTTTATATTATTCCTTAGCGTAAGTAATATATCTATCTAAGGAGTTATTATCTTTAGGCTTATAGAGGAACTATCTAAGCTATAGGGTAAGGTTATTATAAAACCTCGTTAGCTATTAACGTTAGGTTTAATCTCCCTATACCCTTACGTGCTTAAAGTAGCTCTAAGTAAATATATAAATATTACTTTAGCTATTAATTTTCTCTATAGTAAAGTAGTTTTCCTAAAACTACTTTTTAGCGTCTACTAAAGTAAGGCTAAAGCGTTCTTTAATCCGTTAAGTAATAGTAGCTTATCTTTACTATCTTAGCTATTACTATTCTTTAGTTATAAGTTAAAATTCCTACTAGTTTTAGGCTTATCCCCTAAGGTATTAGTAAATTATCTAACTAAAGTACTATAGTAATAAGGTATTATAGTATACTACCTTAACAGCCTAGGTCTATAACTCTATATTATAGTAGTAAGTTATATAGTAGTTATAAAAGATAAGGTTTAGTAAGTAACGCTTTATATTAGCGTTTAGCTAGAAGATACTAACCCCTATAGGTATTTTTAAATAGGTTAGGGTGTATCTTAGGGTGTTTATACTATTAGATAATATTCTAGAGATTTATATTTAGTATACTATAGTATAGAAAAACGTATCTATAAACTAAGATATATTTAGTAGTAGCGTTAGTACTACTACTAAATAAAGGATATTTACTATTAGTTATTTTTACCCTCTTATAGGTATTAATAGCTAGAGAGTTAAAATCTCTAGCTATTAGGGAGGTAGGTAGTAAGGAAATACTTATATCTACCTTACTATTATATCTAATAGGGTAAAGTATATCTCTTATATAGAGACGTTTAGTAGTATACCTAAGTATAGTAGTATAACTAAGGGTATTAGGTATATAGCTAGTCTTTAGGGGTAAGGTAGTATATATACTATTTACCCTAAAGGGGGGAGTTAATAAGCTAGACCTAGTAGTATCTAAGTAAGCTAAAAGCCTAGTATACCTAGTCTATAAAGGTAGTAACCTATACTAGCTAAGAAAACGCTAGGTATTAGGAATTATATTAAGAAGGGTAGTTATTAGGCCCCTATAGCTAGTAGTAATAAGGTTTACTATTATTATATATTATATTACGCTAGAGGGGGTTAAATTAGCTAGCTAGCTATTTAGTATTATTCTACTAGTAGGCTAGTATTTTACCTAGGTAGGCCTATAATTTTTAGTTTTTTACCTTTTAGTAAACGCTACGTTATATTAAAATCTTCTAATACATTAGGTAGAAACGCTATAGGAAGGCTATCCTTATATCTATTATAGAATTCTCCTATAGTTTTATTAACTTTTAAGTTAGGTTGTTATAAAAGAATTTTCCTTAGGGGTTTTAGAACCTACTTAGTTATCTTTCTTTCTAGTGTAACTAGGTTTTCTAATAACTAAGAGGTTTAGGAATTTATTTATAAGAGTAGTATAGGCAATCTATTAGTAAATAATCTTAAGGAAACTACTAGGTTTTATCTTACGTTATTAATAATCTTTTTTACTATCTTAACGGTAGATTTAACCTAGTAGTTATTATTAGTATATTTATTATTTAGGTAGAAGTTTATATCCTACCTATTAGTTCTATAGTGTAGTATGTTACTATTAAACTTTATAAATATAAGGTTAAAGATATTATCTTATAGACTTTTAGAAAAACTCCTTATAACCTTATATAATAGAAACCGTTTAAGCTATATATATAGTTACTATAACTTAGTAATATACTTTAGCTAAAGAAGCTTATTTATACTACTTTTAAAGTCTTAGAACTTCTATTAGGGTAGAGGTGTATCTTTACCTTAAGTTAGTAAAAAAAAAGAAGATATTATAAGGTATAAACTAAAGTAGTTATACTACTACTTAATATAGCCCTCCTAGTAGCTATTCTAGATTTAATAGGAATATTAGGGCTATAATAGTAGTAAAGTATTATACCTACGTTTTATAAAGTAACATAGTGTAAAGGTAAAGAATAATAGAAGTAAGTAATAATAAAGAAACTAAATAAAGGTTATAGAATAAAAGGTAGGTCTTAGAAGTAAGGTATTATTATAGTTAACCTTCCTACTAGAGGAGGTTAATAGTGTAGAGGATTATATACTCTATAGGTATGTAAATGTATACGTACCTATAGGGATGTCCTCCTCTAGCCTATCTATCTACTTTATTCTATAATAGTTATTATAGAATAAAAAAGTATTATTATCTTTAGTAAACTCTAGCTAAAAATTAGTTATAAAAATCTCCTATACTTCCTTAATGTTTTTAGTAAAAGAAAAGTTAGGGGTATTATAAAAATTACGTAGTTAAAAAAGTTAACCTTAGGGTTTTAGACGCCTAGCTTCTTTACTTTAGAGTAAAAACTCTTAAGGTGTTTTAGGTATTTCTCTTAAAAGCTAGTAATCTTAGTTTTATATAACTTTACGTAGTTAATAATTTAGAGTTTACCTTTATATATAGTAAGTATATAGAAATATTTAGAAATAGTTAAACTAAAACTATCTTTAGTTCTTATAAATTTATTAGAGAAAAGTTTATAATACTTAGTGTTAGTAGAAGGATTTTTACTAGAGAGATTAGGTATAATATAAAACTTTATAATAAGAAGTTACTAAAGAATAAAAGTAATTTTAATAGTAAAATACTAGTAGATTTATAAGATTTATATATAAACTTACTAGCTAATAAAGGTAAAAAAGAAGAGGTTTAGTAAAGAAAAACAATATAAATAAAGAACTATAGGTAGTTCTTTAGAAGAAAGTAAAAAGTAAATTGTTTTTATATAAAGTAAGTAAAAAGTCTAGTTACCTAAATAGTTTAGGTATTTTTTTATATAAAGGTAAAGTTTACCTATACGTTAAGGTAGGTTATCTCTATATTTACTATAAACGTTATATATATTTATATTAATAATATTTTTAGCTATCTATTATTTTCTTTAGTTTTATTAGAGAATTCTAGCCCAGATTAATACTTTATTTAGTATTAGTCTAGCTCTTTTATCTATAAACAACCTATTATCTTTTTTATACTATATAGGAAATTTCTCCTAAGGCTACTTAATAATATTATTCTAATAATAGTTCTTTTTTCTTCTAAATTCTTTACTTTTATTTATCTAACCTTTATTACTATTCCTTAAATTCCTTAATTAATTCCTTAGCTTCTATAGCGTCTAAGTTTATCTAAGTATTATAAGTACTAAGATATCCTTTCTATTTAATTAAATATTATATATAAGGTCTACCTCTTCCTTATTAGTTAAGTCTTTTATCTAAAATTTATTCTACCTTATAATATTAGTAGTTATCTTACTACTTCTTAAATTATAGGTTATCTATTTCTACTAGTTTTACTAATACTAGTGTTTAGTAGTATAAGTCTAATTATAGGTCTTTAGCTAGGATTAGATAAGCTACTAAGACTACTAGGTAAATATTTATTATTAGTAGTAGATCTAACTTATAAGTAAGTTTTCCAACCTTTTCTAGTATTTTTATTAGCTTTATATAAGCTAGAGAGGTTATAAAGCCTATAAGCGTTACTATAGATTTCTTAAGTCCTTAGTAACTAATAATAGTAAAGCGTTCCTAGTATTTCTTAATTACTAGGAATTAGTAGAAAAATACTCTTATATCTACTACTATAATAAGTCTTTTACTATAAACTTTATATATAACTTTAGATTATAGTAGTAGTAGGTATATATCTAGAATAGTAGCTTAGTTTAAAGCTTATAAGTTAATAACTATTTAACCTTTAGGTTTTCTATTAATATTTCTTTATACTATAAGGTTAAAGGCTATAAATAGGGTTAGTCTTATAACCTACATAAGTTTTTCTTTATTATATATATTATCTATTAGTTTATCTAGTATTTCCTAGTCTTTAATACTAGCTAGGTAGGCCTATTATCTTAGTTTATATTTATAGTAGTTTTAAGTAAGAGGAATTATTATATATTCCTCTAGTTTTAACTTAAGACTAGGTAAGACTTTCTAAATACGTAGAAAGTTACTAACAATTTTACTTATTCTCTTAATAGATTTAGCGTCTTTATTATAAACTATAACTCCTTCTAGCGTAATAATAAAATAGTTTAAGGCGTCTTACTTAATTCTAAGTTTTTAGTCTTTTATAAGGCGTTTTTAGAAGATATTACTATCTTTTAGTAGTTTTCCTAGGTTAGTTTCTTTATTTTTATAGGGAACGCTAAAATAATAATTTAGCTTTATTAAATAAAACGTTATATTATATTAAAAGTAAGAAATATTACCTATCCAATAGTTTTACTATAATTTTAATAGTTAAAATAAGTAATTAGTAATTATCACTACTAGATATTAACCTATAATTAAATTTATTTCTTACCCTTATATAGGTCTAAATAAAAGCGAATTGATTTTAAAACTTTTATATAGTTAATAGGAATAAAAGCTTTTAATAGAGGTAGGATTATAGTGTTTTAAGTGTAAACTAGTTTATATTTTATTAGTGTTTATTAAGTGAAAATTATTATAAGGACTTAGAGATTATTATAAGAACTAATATAAACTACTCCTTTAGAGTTTAGTATATCTAACTTATTAAAAATATTAAATTCTTATCTAAGTAGATTAATTTTTAACTACCTATCCTTAAATATATAGTGTTACTTTATAAGTATAAAGGGTTAGACCTATAAGTAGGGTTTAGTGCTATAGCTAATAGTATTTTAGCCTTTAGTCTATATATAACGTAAAGGGACTACTAATTAAGCTAACACGTTAAAAGGTACGTAATAATAAGTCGCTTACTTATCGTCTAGCTACACTTAAGTAGGAAGAAGTAACTAGGCGTCTAGCCTATAATAATAAGTTTTTCTATTAATTAATCCTTATACTTTTACTTAAAACTTAGCTTATCCTATAGTGTGTAAGCTGCTTATTCTTTAGAGGTTACGCTTAACAGAAGTGTTAAGGGAATAATTAGGTATTTATTTTAGGATTTCTTAGCTAATAACGTATCTAGAGGATCTAAAATCCACATATATTTTAAGTATTTAGTTAGTTATAATAGTAACTAGTATTCTTATATAAAAGTACTTATAAGAGACTTAATATAAGTTAGTATTTACCTAGGGTTTCCTATATAATAAGGCTGTTTCTAGTAGGTTATTAGATTTTACTATACATTTTAAAGTATGTTTTACCTATTACTTCTTTTATTTATTTATTATAGTACTATAGTTATAATATAATAAGGATAAGTTATATAAGTCTTTATATTTTAGTATAGCCTATAGGTCTATTTTAGAGGGGCTTTCTAACGTAAAATTAATAGATTTATTTAAGTTTAAGCTACTATTAGATATTTTAGTTAAGCTAGATTATAGTAAATTCTCCCTAGTTTTATTAGTATAATAGGATTTAACTACTAAATATCCTTTATCTTATAGTTCTTAAGTAGTAACGTTAATTATTCTATTATTATTTAAGGCTTCTATATTAATATACTCTTCCTTATAGTTAGTATTATCTTTAGGAGTATATTTATAAACTAGTTATAAAGATTTTATATCTTAAGTAGGTTTTATATTTTTATTACCTGCTTTTTAGTATAAGGTATAAGGTAAACGCTTTTTTTATTCCTATAGCTCTTTTATTTCTAATTCTATATAGTTACCTACTAGGTTATAGGTTTTATACTTAGTAGATTTCCTATTACTAAAGTAGTATGTTTAGTTTTTCTAAAAGGGAATTTATTTTATTATTAGATTTATAGCTATTTACTTACTTTTACTAGTCTTTTCTACTAGTAACCTTTTCTAAGCACTACGTTTAAAGTTTCTTCTTTATTCTTCTTAATATAAAGTTAAATACTATAGCTATTTTATATATTCTATATCTCTATTTAGGCGTAGTATTCTAAAGATAAGATTTATATCTATTTTATTATAAATAAGAGATAAGTAGTAACTTTTTAGTTTTTTAGTTTTTTTACTACTTATACTAATCGTTTTACTTAGGTAGTAAAGTAACGTATATTAACGTGGTTTTTAACGTTTTTAAGTGTGTATTTTAGACGTTAAAGCTTTTACTTTACTACTTTATAGGGAATCTTAAATCGTTTTATAAGTAAGTATATCTATAATTTAAGTCTTTATTTTAGATCTTAAAGATCCTTATAGTTATTCTTATCTAAATCCTTATATTACTATTTATTAGTAATTCCTTTTAAGTATAGATAAAGGTTAAGAATAACTACTAGCTAGTAATCTTATAATATATTTATATATCTTTAAATAGAATTTAAAAAATAGTATATATTAGTCTATATAGTTTTTATTATAATACTAGGTATTACTAAACCTACTAGGTTTAATAGGTATATCCCTAATAATCTACTATAGCTATTAGCTATAGTTTAGCTATAGTATCTACTATAGCTAACGGTGTATTTTACTACTAGTTTAACTAAGCAGCCTATAATAGTTATACTTCCTAGTTATATATAATTAAACTAAAACCCCTTATTTATTACTTACCTATTAATATATATAGTTAACTATATTTTAATACCTTATAATATACTAACACTAATTAGTAGTTAATTTTATAGTAACTACTACTATAATTTACTATAGATTAGTAAGGATTTACTAGAAGAGATAACTTAACTAAGAGAAACGCCTAAAGAGAGTTATACTATAAATAGAGAGTACGTAATAAAACCACTTATAGATATAACTTATAATTATTTTATACTACTTACTAAGAAAACCCCTTATTACTTTATAAAGTAGTAAAAAGTCTAATTAGCTAATTTAAAGTAAATAAGTAACTTACCCCCTTAGTAAGTAGAGAAGACGCTAAGAATATATAGCTATCTTACGCCTCTTTATAACTTTATTACTCTTTAAAAAGCTAATTTTAGACTATAAAAAATACCTTAATTTATATACTATTAGATAATTTAACCTTTATATAGTTACTAAAAAGTAACTTATAAGTAAAGTTAAAAATAATAAGAACCTTACGTAATAACTCTACCTTAAGTATAACGTATAGTATAGTACTAAAAGCTTCTTTATTAAAAATCCTAGTAGAAGATAAATCCCCTATAAAATCGCTATTAAATACGTTACTAGTAAGTAATAAAGAGTCTAAAGTAGAAGAAAGGCTAATAAGAATTATAAAATCCTAATTAAAAGTAGTAAAAATAGTATAAATCTCTTTAAAACCTATACTATAGACTATAAGCCTTAAAGCTATATTTTAAATACTAAAGAAACTTACTTACTATATTAATAAATAACTATAGGGTATTATATAGATTAATAAGATACCTAATAACCTCCTAAGTAATAACTAAAGAAAAGCGTTAGGTACTATTATTATTTATAGAATAACGATTTTTACTAAAATAAACGTAATTAAAGCTAACCTTTAGGATAGTATTAGTTTACTCTTTAGTAGGTAGTTAAGAGATAATTTTTATACTATAAATAAAGACCTATATATAGAATTCTATAAATTCCTTATAAAATAAGAAGTATAAATCCTAAGAAGTAGTAATTCTAATATATTATAAATAAGATTTATAAACTTATTAACTATAAAGATTTCTCTATATAAAATAAGGAGATAATTAACTTAGTTATAAAAAAGTCTAAAAGCTTCTAAAAAAATTAGAGATAATAATTTCTATAATAAAATTACTAATAACTTTAACTTTTTATACCTATTAAACTATTAAAATAAAGTACTAAAAAATAAAAATAAAAAAAACTATAAGCCTACTATAAGAACTATATAGGAAATATATAGATACCCTATTTATTAAGGAATCTTTATACCTTAACGTAGAATTTACACTACTACTACCTAAAGAAAGTTACTAACCTAGTTACTATATAAGCGCTATTACTATAAATCTCCTTATAATAATTAAAAACAGTAAGATTATAGCCTATTAGATAACTAACCTTACTAAGTTATACTCTAATAATACTATTTTAAAGTATAGCGCTAGTCTTTATAAAACTATTAACTTAAAACTCTTTATCTTTATTAATCTCTATACGTAAGTAGGTATAAATTATAGCTAATATAGTACAACTATTATAGTTATACTTACTAGTAAACTATAGGAGTATTATTTTACTACCCTTTATAAGTATACTAGTAATTTTAACGTATTAATAGTAGAGATTAAGGCCTAGTTTAAAGAGAATAAAGTCTACTAAGTCTATATAACTAAGCTTTACTATATTAACTTTAAGCTAGTTACCTATAGGAACTTTAGTAAAAATAAGCTTAAAGTCTTTAACCTTCTTATTAATAAGGTGAATTTACTTATAAAATTAGTAATCGAGACGTCGCTGCTTCCTCCTCTGGTTTGGCGGCCTACCCGTTCGGGTATAGCGCCCTCGCTGCTTTTCACCTGTACCCCTGTGCACGCCAACGAACTGCGCCCATAAATACGTAGCCACGGCCGGCCCGCGATACTGCTTCCTCGTACACTCTACAACTCCTCCCATCATATTCACGACACCGCTGCTTCTTGGCCTCCCCATTCCCCTTCTACCTAAAACATGTTTGCGGGCGTCGCAAACCGGCTGCTTTCATTACTGCCCGGTTTCCGCCGCTCCTCATTTCCTCTCTCGCCATTCC
>JASUDE010000815.1:0-14034 GCA_034509685.1 Colletotrichum cereale | reverse complement strand
ATTACACTATAGTTACTTTTAGATAATAATAGTATATTTCTTTATATAGTTACTTTTTTAAAATTATATACTTAATTATTTGTATTTTTGTATTTAAAATACAAATACAAATACATGTATTTGTATTTAAAATATAAATATATGTATTTTAGAAATATAAAAATAAAATACAAATACGTATTTGTATTTGTATTTGTATTTTGTATTTTGTATTTGTATTTTGTATTTGTATTGTATTTTGTATTTTTTCTTAATACACTACTAAAAAGACCCCTTATTACTTAATATAGTAGTAAAGAGCCTAATTAGCTAATTTAAGGTAAATAAGTAACTTACCCTCTTAGTAAGTAGAGAAGATACTAAGAATACGTAGCTATCTTTATTAAATTTACAAAAGAGTAGAGCTCCTAGCTTTATTATAGGATCTAACTATTAAGGGCCCTTAAGTACTAATTTAATATACCCCTTTAGCTTTTATAGAAGGTACTAGACTTCTGTTAGAGCTAGTTTATAATCTAGAGGGCCTATACTATATATTACTCTATATTAATTATAGATTTAGGCTTACTATAAAGGAATCCCTATTACTACTTCCTTAACTTAACTAAGATTTAAATATAAGTACTTAAGATTAGTAGTTTAGGTTGCTTTATATAATGCTACTAAGCAAATAAGACTCTTAATTATTAAATTTATAAAAGAGTAGAGCTCCTAGCTTTATTATAGGATCTAACTATTAAGGGCCCTTAAGTACTAATTATTATAGGATAAAGTGGCTATTATGGATTACCTAGCCTGGCTGTAGATCCCACTGGAGATGCCGTAATCCACCGGTCGGCCGGCCTATAGTTAGTCTGTAGGAGCCCTACCTAGCGCCAGCCTAGAAGGGCTAGTACTACTAGCTGTAGCTCTAGATTAGTAAGTTAACTAATCTATTACCTATTTTTAACTATATTAAGTAGTAGTATAACTACGTTATAATACTATAGGATATTAACCCTTTACTACTATTAAAATTTATAATAAGAGGTAAATACGCTAACTATAAGAAGAAGCTATTTATTTAGTTTTTCTTTTTTAACTAATTAGAAGCCTATATTTCTTTACTAATTAGCTACTAATATATACCTACTAGTAGAGTTATTTACCTATAGTCTATACTATAATAACTACCTACCTAGCTAAAGCTAACATCCCTCTAGCTAACACCCTTACTTTTATTAACCTTACTTTTACTACCCTTCTTTATACTCTTTTTTACTTATTATACTATTAAATCTACTACTACTAAAACTACTATTAATTAAGGCACTTAAGAGATAGTAGTAGTAGAGTTACTAGCTAAAGCCCTACTAGAAGTATAGTACCTAATTTCCTTTAAAATCTGCGTTATTCTACTACGTATATATAAATAACTATACTTATTACTACTAACTTTACTATTAAGACTTTATATCTTAAAATACCCTCTTCTACTATCTACTAGACTATAATCTGCCTTTACTATTACCTATATATTTACTACCTTTATTAACTTTACTATTACTACTATTAATTTCTATAGTCTTTTTACTACCCTTTAGCCTATTAATAAGTAAGTAATCTATATTACTAGTATTACTAGTCTTCTTCTTAGTAGTAAAAACTAATAAGGCTATTAAAGCCCTCTATATAAGAATAGCTATAATTTAGGTTTAGTAAGATAAAGAAAAGCCTTAGTAAAAGACTAATAAGTAAGTCTTTAGTATATATAATTTATATATAGGTTATTACCTAAAGTACTTAATAAAATATATAAAGCTATTACTACTAACACTACTTTTAGTATATACCTAGCGTACTTATTAACTACCTCTTTGGCCTTAGTTACTACTTATAACTACCTTTACTAAAGCACTTATATTACTTACCTAGCTATATTAACTACACCCTAGATATAGAGGAGGTAACCTACCTAAAGGTAAATCTTATATATACTAATAACTTTAAAAGTAAAAAGAAGAAATTTAATCTCTTTAGTAGTAAGTTAGCTAGCTTTATAACTACCTACTACTACTACTACTAATATATTATAAAGCTACTTACTACTATAGTTAAGATACTTTAGATAAAGAAGATAATAAGAAAAATAATAAAGAATATAATAATATTAGCTATATAGTAGAGATAAGTTCTTAGGATAAAGATAATAATAAAATAATTTATATTAGGGAATATTACTATAACTATAAGGAATTATTTAGCTATATAGAGTAATAATATAGCTAGCTAGATAAATTATACGCCTATATACCTAGCTAGCTGTTATACTTCTAACTAAACTACTAGCCTACCTAGCTAGTTAAATATCTATACCTATACGCCTAACTAGTCTAACTATATAAATATTTATACGCCTAGCTAGCTAGCCTACTAGTAGACTATTATATAGCTACTTAACTATATAGTTAAACTATATATTAGCCTAACTAGCTTATATATTAACCTATATATTATCTACCTAGCTAACTAACGTATTATTAGCTATCTTATTAGCTATCTTACTATTTATACCCTATTAGTTAATATAACTATATAGATAGTAAAAAGGATTATAATAAGGATATAGATAGGGATAATATAAATATAGTTAGAGAATATACTAATAGAGATAGGGACTTTAATAACTATAGAGATAGATATAGTAAAGGATATACTAATAGATATTCTAATAATAGATATTCTAAAGAATATAGTAAAGATAGTAACTATAATAATAACTATTAACCGCTTAGGTATACCCTTTCTATAGCTACTAGAATAACACTATAGAAGCCTAAGATATATAGTTAGATTAGTTACTTTTACTATTATCCTATTTTATAGATATTTACTTTATTTATAACTATTATTTAGTTTTTTTACTTTTACTTACTTCTACTTTACTTTACCTTTACGCTACGTTACTTTATAACACTATTACGTTTTTTTCTTTTTCCCTTTTTCTACTTCTATATAATTACTATATAATAATTATTTTATTATAGGGGGGGTACTTATTATAAGATAAAGTAGCTATTATAGATTACCTAGCCTAGCTGTAGATCTTACTAGAGATACTATAATCTACTAGTCGGCCGGCCTATAGTTAGTCTGTAAGAGCCCTACCTAGCGCTAGCCTATAAGGGCTAATACTACTAGCTATAGCTTTAGATTAGTAAGTTAACTAATCTATTACCTATTTTTAACTATATTACTAATTTAATAATCTTATACCCTTTTATAACTTTATTACTTTATAAGAAGTTAATTCTAGACTATAAAAAACACTTTAATTTATATACTATTAGATAACCTAACCTTTATATAGTTACTAAAGAGTAACCTATAAGTAAAATTAAAAATAATAAAAACCTTATGTAATAACTTTACTTTAAGCGTAACGTATAGAATAGTATTAAAAGCTTCTTTATTAAAAACCCTAGTAGAGGATAAATCCCCTATAAGATTACTATTAAATATATTACTAGTAAGTAATAAAAAATCTAAAGTAGAAGAAGTACTAGTAAAAACTATAAAATCTTAGTTAAAAGTAGTAAAAATAATATAAATCTCTCTAAAACCTATACTATAGACTATAAACCCTAAAGCTATATTTTAGATACTAAAGAAACTAGCCTATTATATTAATAAATAACTATAAGGTATTATATAAATTAATAAAATACCTAATAACCTCCTAAGTAATAACTATAGAAAAGCGTTAGGTACTATTATTATTTATAGAATAACAATTTTTACTAAAATAAATATAATTAAAGCTAACCTTTAGGATAGTACCTATTTATTCTTTAGTAGGTAGTTAAGAGATAATCTTTATACTATAGATAAAGACCTACTTATTAAATTCTATAAACTTCTTATAAAATAAGAAGTCTAAATCCTAAGAAGTAGTAATTCTAATATTATAAATAAGATTTATAAACTTATTAACTATAAGGATTTCCCTATATAAAATAAAGAGATAATTAACTTAGTTATAAAAAAGTCTAGAAGCTTTTAAAAAAGAATTAAAGATAATAATTTCTATAATAAAATCACTAATAACTTTAATTTTTTATACCTATTAAACTATTAAAATAAAATACTATAAGATAACTAAAAGAGAACTATAAGCCTACTATAAGAACTATATAGAGAACGTATAAATACCCTATTTATTAAGAAATCTTTATACTTTAATATAAAATTTATACTACTACTACCTAAAGAAAGTTACTAACCTAGTTACTATATAAGTACTATTACTATAAATCTCCTTATAATAACTAAAGATAGTAAAATTACAGCCTATTAGATAACTAACCTTACTAAGCTATACTTTAATAATACTATATTAAAGTATAGCACTAGACTTTATAAGACTATTAACTTAAAACTCCCTATTTCTATTAATTTTTATATATAAGTAGGGATAAATTATAGCTAATATAGTACTATAATTATAGTTATACTTACTAGTAAACTATAGGAGTATTACTTTACTATCCTCTATAAGTATACTAGTAATTTTAACGCGTTAATAGTAAAGATTAAGGCCTAGTTTAAAGGGGATAAAGTCTACTAAATCTATATAACTAAGCTTTACTATATTAACTTTAAGCTAGTTACCTATAAGAACCCTAGTAAAAATAAGCTTAAAGTCTTTAACCTTCTTATTAATAAGGTAAACTTACTTATAGAATTAGTAAAATAATATAGACTTCTAAGTAATAAGGAGTATTATAATATATTAATTACCTATTACTAAGGTATTCCTAAGTATACTATAGTACTTCTTAATCTACTAGTAAAATATAATACGCTTTATATATAACTTTATAATAGTATAAGTAACGTAATTATAATTTATAAAACTAAGGCGTAGTATTATACTAACTAGACTTAAGCGGAAGATAGCTACTTCTAAGTTAACTATAAATATAATAGTTATAATAGCTATTAGTTATAATAATAGTAATATATCTATATATATAGCCTATATAAAAAACCCTATAAAAAAGGGAATTTTACTATAAAAAAGTGTTTTATTTATAGTAAAACTAGCTATTAGTTAACTAAGTATTTAATAGAAGAACGTAATATATTCTTCTGAAGATATAAAAGCTAATAATTTATAAAGACTTTACTAGGATTTACCTAGTTCCTTATAGAATATAAAAGACTAAAGGCTACTACTTATAATAAGACTAAAGAGGAATATAAGAGTAGTAATAAAGATACTAGCCTTTATAGTAATAATACCTTTTTTATATCTATAACCTTCTATAGTAAAGAAGTAGTTAATAGCTCTAAAGTCTTTAAATAACTTTATAACTAAGCTACCCTCTATATAATTACTTATAATAACCTTTTCTACTATAGGCTTACTATAAAAAGTAATAGTAATAGTAAGGTATTTACTTTTAATAACTAGTATACTATAATAACCTTCTAAAGTATTATACCTAACACTAGTATAGCCTATATATTAACTATAGGTTAATAGTAATATTACGCCCTTTATAAGCACCTTAATATAGAACTACTACTAAATATAACTTATACTAGTAAAGCTAGTATTTACTTTAGTAGTAGTAAGAATTTTAAGTCCTTTAAAGCTATAAAAGTACTTATACTAATTAGTAAATTTACCTTCTATATTATAACCTTAGATATACTATTTTTTCTCTACCTAAAGGATATAAATAATAATAGTATTAAATTTAATAACCTTACTAACTTACTTATTAAAGGTAAGATAGTTATACCTATTATTTATAAATAGGGTTATATATAAATACTTTTAGAAATACCTAAGCGAAGCGTAGTAAATTACTATCTAACTAATACTAAGCTATAGTAGATTTACTATAGATTTAGCTACCTATTAGTTTGGTAGTTTTATAAAGTACTTTAGTATACTAGTAAAATAGTAGAAATCTTATTAATTAAGGAGATTAATAAATTCTACTATTACTACTAACTAAATATAAAGGCTTTAGGAAGATTTAAATTTACCTTTTACAATAACTATAAGTTTAACTATATAATTTTTTTAAATACAATATATTTTAATAGTAATAAGCTAATACTTTACGTTATTAATAGAGCTACTACGTTTAATATAATAGGATTTCTATACTTTATTACTATAGAATATATATAATATAGTTGAAAATAGGTAATAGATTAGTTAACTTACTAATCTAGAGCTATAGCTAGTAGTACTAGCCCTTATAGGCTGGCGCTAGGTAGGGCTCCTACAGACTAACTATAGGCTAGCCGACTAGTAGATTATAGCATCTCTAGTAGGATTTATAGCTAGGCTAGGTAATCTATAATAGCTACTTTATCTTATAATAAGTACCCCCCCTATAATAAAATAATGATTATATAGTAATTATATAGAAGTAGAAAAAGGGAAAAAAAAAGAAACGTAATAGTATTATAAAGTAATATAGTATAAAGGTAAAGTAAAGTAAAAGTAAGTAAAAGTAAGGAAACTAAATAATAGTTATAGATAAAGTAGATATCTATAAAACAGGATAATAGTAAAAGTAACTAATCTAACTATATATCTTAGGCTTCTATAGCGCTGTTTTAGCTACTATAGAAAGGGTATACCTAAGTAGTAATTAATAGTTATTATTATAGTTACTATTATTACTATATTCCTTAGAATATTTATTATTAGAATATTTATTAGTATATCTATTACTATATCTATCTCTATAGTTATTAAAGTCCCTATCTCTATTAGTATATTCTCTAACTATATTAGTATTATCCTTATCTATATCCTTATTATAATCCCTTTTACTATCTATATAGTTATATTAACTAGTAGGGTATAAATAGTAAGATAGCTAATAAAATAGCTAATAATACGTTAGTTAGCTAAGCAGATAATATACAGGTTAATACGTAGGCTAGCTAAGCTAATATATAGTCTAGCTATATAGTTAAGTAGCTATATAATAGTCTACTAGTAGGCTAGCTAGCTAGGCGTATAAATATTTATATAGTTAGACTAGTTAGGCGTATAGGTATAAATATTTAACTAGTTAGGTAGGCTAGTAGTTTAGCTAGGAGTATAACAGCTAGCTAGGTATATAGGCGTATAATTTATTTAGCTAGCTATATTATTACTTTATATAGCTAAATAATTCCTTATAGTTATAGTAATATTCCTTAGTATAAATTATTTTATTATTATCTTTATCCTAAGGACTAGTCTCTACTATATAGCTAATATTATTATATTCCTTATTATCTTCCTTATTATCTTCTTTATCTAAAGTATCTTAACTATAGTACTAAGTAACTTTATAATATGTTAGTAGTAGTAGTAATAGGTAGTTATAAAGCTAGCTAACTTACTACTAAAGAGATTAAATTTCTTCTTTTTACTCTTAAAGTTATTAGTATGTATAAGATTTACCTTTAGGTAGGTTACCTCCTCTATATCTAGGGTATAGTTAATATAGCTAAGCTAGTAATATAAATACTTTAGTAAAGGTAGTTATAAGTAGTAACTAAGGCTATAGAGGTAGTTAATAGGTATACTAGGTATATACTAAAAGTAGTATTAATAGTAATAGCTTTATATATCTTATTAAGTACCTTAGGTAATAACCTATATATAGATTATATATACTAAAGACTTACTTATTAGTCTTCTACTAAGGCTCTTCTTTATCTTACTAAGCCTAAATTATAGCTATTCTTATATAGAAGGCTTTAACAGCCTTATTAGATTTTATAGCTAAGAAGAGGACTAGTACTACTAGTAATATAAATTACTTACTTATTAATAGGCTAAAGGGTAGTAAAAAGACTATAGAAAGTAATAGTAGTAATAGTAAAGTTAATAAAAGTAGTAAAGGCTATAATAAAGCTAGTAAAGGTAGATTATAGTTTAGTAAATAGTAGAAGAAGGTATTTTAAGATATAAAGTCTTAATAGTAAAGTTAGTAGTAGTAGGTGTAGTTATTTATATATATATAGTAGAATAACGCAGATTTTAAGGGAAATTAGGCACTATACCTCTAGTAGGGCTTTAGCTAGTAACTTTACTGCTACTATCTCTTAAGTGCCTTAATTAATAGTAGTTTTAGTAGTAGTAGATTTAACAGTATAATAGGTAAAAAAGAGTATAAAGAAAGGTAGTAAAAGTAAGGTTATTAGCTAAAGGGATATTAGCTTTAGCTAGGTAGGTAGTTATTATAGCGTAGGCTATAGGTAAATAACTCTACTAGTAGGCGTATATTAGTAGCTAATTAGTAAAGAAGTATAGGCTTCTAATTAGTTATAATTAAAAGAAAACTAACTAAATAGCTCCTCTTAATTATAGTTAGTATATTTACCTCTTATTATAAATCTTAACGGTAGCAGAGGGTTAATATCCTATAGTATTATAACGTAGTTATGCTACTACTTAATATAGTTAAAAATAGGTGATAGATTAGTTAACTTACTAATCTAGAGCTATAGCTAGTAGTGCTAGCCCTTATAGGCTGGCGCTAGGTGGGGCTCCTATAGACTAACTATAGGCCGGCCGACCGGTGGATCACGGCATCTCTGGTGGGATCTACAGCCGGGCCAGGTAATCCATAATAGCCACTTTATCCTATAACAATATATAAGAAGTACTATAGATATACTAAATTAATATTTACTTTAGTCTACTAGACTAAATTATTATAGACGCTAGCCTTAACTTCTATATAGCTAAGTTTAAGTATACTACCTAAAAGTTATCTATTAAAGTAAAAAAAATACTAATTAAAGTATATTAAAGTATTAGTAAAGTTAAATAGTATTACACTACTTTTTACTATACTTATAAAGTAATTTATAGTAAATTAAATACTAAACCTAAAGTTATACTTTAACTTATAGTAAAAGTAATTAATAATACTACTAGCCTAAATAGCTTTATCTCTACCCTCCTTATGTTTAGTATATATCTCTATATTACTATTAATTCCCCCTTATTACTTATAACTTAGTAGTAAGTAGAAGCTATAAAGAAAGTAATAGAAGAAGTATACTAAATCTATATAAAGAGATAAGTAAATAAAGTACTTACTATATAAAACAGCCTAAACACTATAGCTACTATACCCCTCTTACTTTAATTACTTATACGTATATAGTATAAAAAATATAGATAGACAGAGCTATTTTAGCTTATTACTAATAATAGCTATACCTATACTATTAAACTTCTCTATAGCTTAAGAGACTTCTATATTACTATTATTAAACCTTACTATATAGAAGAGGAAGACTAAGAAAACGCTATTAATAATACTAACCTTTAACTAGCTAATAAGCTATAAGTATAAGAAGCTATTATACTAAGCCTCTAGCTAAGTAAAAAGGTTTATAATACTATTATAGTTATACTAAGATAACTACTATAAAAAGGTTATAGTAGACTAAAAAAAAACCTTACTACCTTTATTACTAAGGTTTCCCCTAATATCTTTATTATTAGTTACGCTTTTCTTACTACTAAAGAGGTAAAAGACTACACCCTTATAGTAAAAATATATAAAGAAGGCGTTATTACTACACCTAGTAAGCTATTTATTTACTCTAACTCTATAAAAGTAAAAAGACTTAAGGACTATAGTGTGTTTTATATAGTTATTTATAATAAAAAGAAATATAAAAGAATATAGATCTTTAAGTTATAAATAGTCTATAAAGTAAAGAGTAAAAAGGACTAACCTTATAAAAAGTTATATTTTATAATTTAGAGGTATACTAATAATAGTAAGGCTATAATTCTTACGTAGTTACTAACTATCTAGTAAATAGCCTAATAGCTACTACTTACCCTTACTTTATTTTTACTTTATAAAGGCTATATCCTTTAGCTACGTAATATTACCTAAGCGTATACCTAGTTTACTACTAACCTTAACTATATAATTCTTACCTAACTACCTATAGAAATACGCTACTTTTACCTACTAAATACTATTATAAAAGTTATAAAACTACTATATAGTATCTTAGAGGTAGAAACTTACTAGTAGGTAATATATAGTACTTATTATAGAAAGAATCTCTAGATAGATATATTAACCTTTAACCTTTACCTACTTATTTTTTCTACTAATAATAAGAATTTTAGGTTAATTAGTATATAGACTAATAATACTATTAGCCTTATAGATAAGGCTTTCTCTTAATATAAAGACGTTAAACTAAAGAAAGCTACTTTTATAGTAAAACTAAAGTAATTCTTTAATGTTAGCTAAACTATTACTTTTAATAGTAGTATACTTTTACTTAGAACTAATAGTAAAATTACCCTCTACTAAAAGGGCTAAAGTAAATAATTACAGCCTATTAACCCTAACTTAGTATAAGTTCTTTAGTAATATATTAAATAATATATACGTAAGGCGTATATTACTTTAATTTTTTAACCTAAGGCTTACTTTAACTATTTAGTTATAGCGTAATACTAATCCCCTATAGCTAAAAAGATTAGAGATCTTAACTACTATATTATATAGTAAATAAGTAACCTTAACTATAGACTTTACTTTATGCCTATTTACTTTATAACTATAAAACTATTTATCTTTATTAATAGATCTTTTATAAATAACTAAAACCTTATATCCTAACTTAGTTTTATTATTATCCTTATAAATAAGGAGGATAGTAATAAACTAACTAATAAAGACCTTAGTAATAATAGTTACTTTACTATTAATAGTAATATTATTTACTTTAGTTTAATAAAGTATAAAAGGGTTACCTATAGTATTTTTACCTCTAAGATATATATAATAGTTACTAAAGTAGATATTACCTATATAGTAAAAACTACCCTTATAATAGTTACAAACTAACTTAAGATACTATAAATACCTATAGTTATTTATACTAACTTATACTCCCTTTATAAATACCTTACAAAACTTAGTACTACTAAAAAGAAACGCCTTATAATTAATATAATAGCTCTCTACTAGTTATATAAACGCTATAAGATTTATAAGATATAATAGATTTATAGTAGTAATAACCTAGCTAATAGATTTATAAAGTTATTACTCAATAAAGTACTAAAGGGGCTTATTACTAATAGAATAATAAAGGTATAAATAAATAGATAGGTATCCTATATATAACGATTTATATAAGTAAGAAACCCTTACTATTATTACTTAAAAAAGGGGTATTTTTTAGTACTTTTACTATAAGAGAAAAGTTACTATTGTTATAATACTAAGTATTACTAAACCTACTAGGTTTAATAAGTTTATCTCTAATAACCTACTATAGCTATTAGCTGTAGTTTAGCTGTAGTATCTACTATAGCTAATAGTATATTTTACTGCCTATTTAACTAGGCGGCCTATAATAGTTATACTTCCTAGTTATACATAATTAAACTAAAACCCCTTATTTATTACTTACCTATTAATACGTATAGTTAACTGTATTATAACCCCTTATAATATACTAATAGTTACACTTAGTTAAAGCTATACTACCTATTCCGGTTCGTTCCCCTTAATTATACATAAGGGGTGCTAGCGATAGTAGCTGTTAAATTCAGTAGGTTATAGGGGTAAAATTGCGGTATATTTTTATTATATCTTCTTCTGTATTCCTATTCCTTATAGCTAAAATTCACCCTTAAAGTTATCCCTTTAAGGGGTAAATAGCGGTGAATCTATAGCCTCTTATTAGCCTAATTCCCCTATAAAGTAGGGTATATTACCTATAGATTCCTTAGTACTTTACTATGTATTACTATGCTATTTTACTAAATTTAACACACCCCCTTAGGGCTGCCTAATTCCGTAGGGTAATAACTTACAATAGGGCTAGCTTAACCTTACTTTACGTAGTATATTTCCCTTCTATATTATTATTATCCTATATATTATTTTTTACTATATTTACTTCCTATTTTAATTTATTTTCCTCTATCTTATATATATAATTTACTTTAATTTACACCTATTAATTACTTATATGTAATTACTATATAAATTTAGTAAAAGGTTACACTATAAGCGCCTTTATTATCCTATCTACTATTATTTTAGTAGACTACTAATACTTTATAATAATCCTCTTTTTAGTAACTTCTTAGTATAGCTAGTAGTTATAAATATTTATATAGTAAAGCTTTATCTATAGCTAGATTATCTTAGCGCTAATAAGGCGTATAGTCTATATATTATTATAGTTAATTTAAACTATAGGTTACTTTATAGCCTTTTTACTAGGTAAAAGTTAGGTGCTAGCCTTATGTTTTATAGGTAGTTTTACCCCTAGCGTAGTAGTTAGTTAATTAGTAAAGAGAGCTTTTTTTATAGCTAAGGAAAAGGCTAGAAGTTCTACTTTAGTAGTTAACGTTATAATAGTATTTTACTTATTAGCTTACTATATTACTATTCCTCTAAATAACTTTATTACTACTACCTATAAGCTTTTCCTATCTAAGTTATTAATAAAGCTTACGTTAACTAATACCTTAAGGGTGTTATTATAGCTACCTTTATTTATACTATATATAAGGTAAAAGTACTATAAATAATAGAGGTAATTTAGTATATAGTCTACTACTTATTAGTAAATATCTCTAGGATTATAGTTAAATTACGCTAACCGGCTTACTATAAAAGTAACGTCTAGCTAAGTTATTACTATAGTATATAAGATTATCTTTATTTTTTACTAATAGTAAGTAACCTCCTTTAAAGAGGTAATTCCTTTATAAAGTAGTAAATCTTCTTTACCTATTAAAGTTAATTTTAATATATTATTTCTATATAGTAACTTTATAGCCTTTTTATAGTATACTAATTATAATAGCTAAAGATATTTTATAGTTTAATTACGTAGTATTTTAATACTTAAGAACTACTAAAGTAGCCTACTACCTTTAAGGTAATATTGTTTTTAGAGGGCTACTATTACTTCTTAGGCGGTAGGCTTATCTTTATAGTAAAAGGTAAGTACGTAGTTATCTATATAAAAGAAGAATATAAGGCTGTTTTTTATTTAGTAGTAATTCTTACCTACTATATAGTAAAACCTAAGCTTATAGAGGCCTTTCTTAAAGTGCTTTTACTATAGTAATAGTAATTAGTAGAGGCTATATAGCGCTTTCTAAAGCTAGAGAATTTAGCTTACGTAGTAATAGCCTAGTAGTATCTCTATATATATAATTTTATTAATTTTTATATAGATAAAGGCGTTTACTATATTATATTAAAGAAGCTTTAGATTAAATTATATAGTAATTACTATAAGTGTTTTAAAGGATATACCTATAACTATAGCTATATAAGCATTATATAGATCTTTTACCTATTAATTACTATAAATTACTAGCTTTACTTTAAATTTAGTAAGTCTACTATACTTATCTAGCTTATAGGTATATACCTATTAGTAACTAAGTACTTAGTGCTTTATAGCTTCTCTTTATACTACTTTACGCTATAATTATAATTCTTTATAGCTATATAGGTAGCTTTTTTCTACTTCCTTAAATTTACTTTTATATAGGTAGTTTTTTAACTTACTATATAATAGAAAGGCGTAAAGTGTTTACTAATAAGTACTAATTAGGTTCTTTATCTATATATAAAGGTAATTAGTCCTTATAGTAGTTAAATTACCTATCGTTTGCTTATAGGTTACCTTAGTAAGAAAAGCCGTTTTAAATAAGGTTTATAGGATATTTACTTTTAATTTACTAAGGCTTATAGTAAAGTCTACGCTTTTCTTACGTCTAAAAGTATTTTATATATATAAGGTAGAAAAAGGCAATATATTTACTAATATATTAAATATAGGCTAGGTAGAAAAAAGCAGTATGTTCTTTACTAATATATATATAGTAGGTAAGGTAGAAAAAAGTAGTATATTCTTTACTAATATATATATAGTAGGTAAGGTAGAAAAAGGCAGTATATTCTTTACTAATATATATATAAGTAAGGTAAAGAAAGGCAATATATT
>JASUDE010000814.1:0-14047 GCA_034509685.1 Colletotrichum cereale | reverse complement strand
GGGTATGGCGGCAGTCACAGAAATGCCTAAGTATGGAATGAAAATATCCCGGCATTGACAAATGTAGCCATTCATCCGTTTAACCCAAAAAAAGTATCAGCAGCGCGATTACACATAGCAACGCTAACAGTACCTGTTAACCACAACAATATAACGAGTGGGTCAAGGCCTTGTTTCCTTCCTACATTTCGCTCAACCCTGCGTTAGTCTCCGTTTTGCTCTGTTGTGTTATATAAACTGTTAATCACATAAACTGTGTGGGGCGGTCACTTCCTTGGTGACAAACCGTACCTGGGTCCCAGCCTGGCCAGAGACCCTTGCTGTCACATACCCGTCGTTGCTGCATCTCAAGATGGCATCTAGACCGATGCAGTTCTAGTTGAGGGGAGCATAAAGACAACAGGGTCAAATAACAGACGAGGGTTTGGCGAGTTCTCAAAGTCGTTCTGCATTGTTTCTCGTCGTTTTTTACCTTGCTTTGACGCTCTTCACTAGGGCTTTACACCTTAAGATCTCTAACAACATGGCCGTTGGCTTACAACAAGTCCTCTCGAACTATGGAGCCTTTGAGTTACAAAAGCATCCAACTGTGCCACACCACTCGTACTGGTCCTATCCATCACTGTCTCTCCATCTCTATATTCCCCAACAGTTTCCCAAGGAAGCGTGGATTACGCTTCCCCGTCTAGACGTATCAGACAAGCCACTTGACTCCATTCGGTCATTCCCAAAAAACACAAAGGCTACTCCCTTCCATTCAGGCGATACTTGCATCAGTCCCGGCGGCAACCCTCTTGAGCGGCCCTGGCCAGGGGGCCTTCGCTGTTCGCCGTCCGGATCCAAAGGAACCAGAAACAACATTAAATACACATTGGAACAGGTCGATTACATTCGCTACCTTCGCGTAGACTGCAATCTTCAGTGGAAAGAAGTGGAGGAAAAGTTTCAAAGCCTCTTCCCAGGCATAAAGCGGGGTCCACAAGGCCTACAAGGGGTTTACTACCGGGAAAATAACCAAGTGCCTCGGACCGACCTAACTGACTCCTTGGTATTTGACGGTGACAGCAACGTAGAGATTCATGCGTGCAAAGTGAGGGACCAGAAACAACCGATGGGATTGCTTGCAGTGCATCCCGGGCGCGCGTTGAAGTACGACTGGGTGAACGCAGTTCATAAGCAGCAGTGTGTAAAGATTGGTAGGTCACCTACGCTGCAAGAGGAAGTCCCACGTGCTAAGGGGTTATGCAGGTTATAAAAGGCCTGCTCAGCTTAACGAAGCAGAACAGCGGAAAAGGGACACAGCGTTGGCGATGTGTCTGAATGCCTGTAGCGCTGATCACAAAGGGTCCTGATCTGGGTCTGACTGCAAACTCGCACGTTGGTCACATTGATATGTCGATATAGTGTGGGGCAACTGGTCGCTCAAACCGAGGTCAAATGTTACAATAGCTTCATGTATTTCCACCCTTTGTAACTACATCGTCGAGTGCTACATTACGTGGTGTTTCGTGTTCATTCCCCGATATATAGGACCCTTCTTTCTTTACTTTCACTTGAATGGAATGAAGCCTGTTAGACCCGAATCATTATATGCCCTGTTGTATGCTTTGATAACTGGTGACATCAAACGAGGCTTAATCTAGCTAGAAGATAGAAAGCTTCCTAACCATCTAACTGCACAGCCGAATCGCTCGGGAGTTATGCCCGTTAGGACGACAGATGCAGGATGAAAGTTACTAACTGCTTAATTTTGCAGCAACGTGTATCTAAGTCGCTGCTAGTAAATGTCTTAACCGCGAAAAATACGAAGTTTAACTTAATGAGTTATGAAATTAATTGCTACGTTTTAATCGTGCTGATTGCCTTCTTTGACTTATTATTGCATTAGTTTGCCTTTTTACACCAGGCAACGACCTTTTGTCAGACATGTTGGGCGTCATTATTGCAACTGGTGCAGCAGCTGAATTATTTAGATTGGCTGCTAATAGGTGGGTATTAATGTTTCTACCTAGTGTTAAGTTCATGTTGTAGGGCAAAGAGAGGAGACTTACGAGTGTGGATGAGCAAGTCGTTCGAAGATCGTCGTCGCTTCGAGATTTTCCCATCGGTCTCCGAAATCCATTTTGGACGGTGCTACTGGGTGCCGGCGGGTGATTGACATCTGCTAGTCTCCGGCCGCTCAGGAGGTGCTTTATTACTGCTGTGCTGGGGCGGCGGTTTGTCAAACATCAGGCGGGGTTGGGCGTTGCGGTCGTTCTCAGTAGTTAGCATCATTTCCTTGCTTGCTGGAGCCCTATTCCTTGGTTATTAACAGGTTAAATCACCATGTTATGTTATCCTAATCTGCGCGAGTGGTCCACTGCGCAAAGAGGGGTTGGTGCACCCCGCCTATCTCCGAAGTCGCATGGAACATACTATGTACAAGGATCAGGCCTGAACCTGGGCCATTAATCTGCGCATGTCCAGACCCCTGCCCCGCAGACGATCTCTACATAATGTGCTTGCACCTAAAGTAATCCTGTGCCATGATTCGACCACCGCCCTACGCAGCATCGTACTAAAAAACTGGCGAATGGGACATTGGCTTCCCTAAATGCACCGTAACCTGCAGTAGGCGGTGTTAAGCGTAGGATCGGCCAGGTCTCACGGCTAATGACACCTGCCATCTTGGGCAGCGGCCCACATGCGCTTGCGGCACAGAGACTATTTGCGCCCTATAGGCTATATTTCAACACTAGTTACATAGGTAGTGCCAGACTGTCGGGACGAACCGTCCAACCGAACCAGGGATGCGCGACGGCTGTGGAGAGACAAGACTCGTCGTTTGCTGACCACTTGAGCGACTCCCTGGACCGTACAACGAGCCGTCAGCGACTCTAACCAGATCCTGACGAACGAGCTAAAGATCGCCGCCAGCGCCCGCCTGGAGTGACCGCCCATTGGACCAACAGGCCGCGGACAGCCGCCATTTCCGACAAGATCCTGCGGCCGCATTGCGGTCCTCGGAAGCCATGATCTGTTGCAACGAGGTCCCAGCTTCTTGTCTAAACGAAGTGACCGACTACAATTCTACCAAGCAAGGGAAAAGAGGTACATTGTCGACGTCGGTGAAGAGGGCGTCCGAGAAAGATCCGGTATCCGACACTTTGATTGCCCGAAGCTTCCCCAATTCTCCCAACGCACGTCTCAGCACGTACGGATCAACCTCTATATCAACTCCAAGGCCTCCAGGCTTCGCCACGTATTGTTGGTGGCCAAGGTTGACAAGCTCGCCTCTGCGCCTCCGTGGTATGCCATTTTTCGAAGATCTCGGCATCTGGACTCTATGATGGGCCTGAAGGTACTGTAGCGTCCTTTGTCGGCAAACAAATCCCGAGGGAGATCGGCGTAGCGAAGGTTTGGGAGCAGGTAGACAAAGAGCGCGAGTTCGGCCCCTGCCGCTTCCCAGAGCGCACAAGGCAGCTTGAGGTATCGGACCATGGCAGCGAGGCGTAGCTCGTTTTCGCACAGCGTCCGATGGAGCAGCCTGAGACGAACCACGGGCACATTGACTGGGTCGACATTATTTCTCAAGAAACCTTTGTGCTTCCGCTGCTCGGAAAGGTGGGTTTCGCGGGGACAATAGTGGACGGTGTCGATGCGAATGCTCTGGTAACTGCAGGGGGAAGCGCCCGCCACTTTTGTCAGCCACAAAACGATTTAGAAACGTGATGATTTAGTTTAATAAGCGCATATAAGCGTGCCAGATACTCACAGCATAGCGGTTGCCAGATCGTACCATCTTTGACAAACGCATGCGCAGTGTGCTAGGTCCCTTAAATGGCATAACGCGCAAGCCTCTGAGGCGGCGCTTGTCTCGCACGTCTCGTACGTGTCGTCCTGAGCGTGTGGACAGACAAAGCACATTATCCTCTGGAGTATAGTATCTGGAAGGTCAGGAAGCGTTTGGGTCCGGGGGCCTTGTCTGTCGATTTCGAGGAAAAACGGCACATACTTGGCCCAAATAGTCTTACCGAATCGGAATCTGTAGAAGAAGCGCATTTTGGGGGGGAACGTTGGCGACGGCGTCCATTATGGCGGCCCAACACCATCATACGTAACCTAGTTACAGCTTGCCTCTCCTTTAAGGCGTCTTGATTATTGACTTACAGACCAAGGACTATGGAGAAAGGCAAACGAGGCATCCGACGCATATGTTAGTGTGTAATTATCGTCAATGTCATCTCTGCCGCGGGCCCGCTTCATTGGCCCGACGGCTGTTACGATGCGTAATACATGGATCCTCGTGATGCACGGCATATAACTATGAAAGCAGGAATAATAGTGGGTTATCTATCTTAATGGTCAGGTGTCGAAGGCCACAGGGGAGCTGGCGAGATTGCGGGATGCCTGCCAAGACTAGACCGAAGACCACTACCACACGCCCCCTGTCCTTTGTCTGACCCATCAGGTTAAATGTGTGCATTCTTACCCCAACGTCACCTAGACTACCTACTGCACTCTATACGCAACCATCCCCATGGTTCTAACTGGCTCCAGTGTTCGTATTGTAACATCTACAAAGTTTAGGCATTGTGTTTGATGGGTTATAGCAGGGTGTGAAACAAGGGTGGCTGTTAGTTATGTTTTTCCATAACGTTAAGCGCAAGTCCTTGAGGTTGCTTAGGAGTAGATGCCTTTCCAAATACCCTTATTGTCCTAATTTCTACACTATATGTAAGATGTATTGGAGTTGAAGTTCCTACAGTTCTCTATCATGTTCATTCTCACAGCAAGATGACCGTAATACGCCTGTTCGTATTCTTTACTCTTTTCACCTTCACCAAGCATGCACTAGCTATCGACGGAGGTACATGCTATACCTCCGCTTTCCAGGGCGAAAGGCCACGTCACGGTCAATGTCCATGTCCCAGATCAGAGGGATCGGTTGCTACTCTGTCCGCATCGGAACAAGAGGCCGCCTCAACGAGCCTTGCAATGGCTCAGCCAACTAGTCTCGACCCTTCACGACCCAACGTAGAGGCTCTGGTAGCTAAACGTGGTTTTGCCTACAACAATGCAACCCTTGTCAACATGTTTATGGACAGCGTGCAGTGCACTGAGTGCTCTTGGTCATACAATTGGGACTCCACCGACAACGGACCCCTCCGGCATTCGCTCAGTTTTGTGCCTATGCTGTGGAGCCCCGCCACAGAACACACCGCACGCTGGCCGCAGAACACGGATGCAATGATATCAAGCGGATCTACACACATCCTCAGTTTCAACGAGTGCGATAGGCCTGACCAGTGCAACCTGGATGCTGCGTCTGCGGCCGCCGCCCATGTGGAATTCGTCAACCGGTACGCCGGCCGGGTCAAGATCGGGTCGCCCGCGATCAGCAACAGCGACGTCGCTGGCCAAGGCCTCAGCTGGTTGGAGCTATGGGTGTAGACGTGCGACAGCCTGGGCTGTGAGTACGATTTTTGCGTTGCCCACTGGTACGGTAATTCTATGGAAAGCCTTCTGAAGCATGTAGCATCAGTTCACGAGGTATGCCGCGGCAAACCCGTTTGGCTTACCGATTTTGCTATAGACGACGGCACCGACGAGCAGCATGCCGCGTTCATGACTGCCGTCATTCCACAGTTGGACGCTGTTGATTACCTTGAGCGGTATGCTTACTTCATGATCCGAGAGGGTAGGTTCGTGTCTGGGTCCACAATCATATCATCAGGTCATACATACGCCGAGGCGTAAGATATAGGGGCATTTCAAAATGACAATATGTTACGGAAGACCGCGCGGCAGGCTGTATTTATGTCAGGAGGTTTGCTCATTCAGCACATATCATTGTGTAATAGCACTGGAATGAGGCAGGGCGCTGCAGCCTAATTGTGTTTGTTTCTCTTTTGCTTCCATGTATCTTAGCTAAGCAGGGGTCTGATCAGGACTGTGGAAACTACCGGTTTGAGCAGCCCAATGATAAGAATGACATTGATCCACAGCGACTCCCTGGCATCTATTCAACTCTAGGAATCTCCAGTCATCTAGTCTCATGGCAGACACAGGAGCCTGGAAGCCCACTGCTTTGCTTTCCTGCTGTTCCAGGCCGTAGAACGGGCATTGTCACAAGCCTTTATGAGCTCCCCAGTTCACAACAATCGACATGTGAAAGCACACGTGGACACCGAATATTCAGTTAGTCTCCTGCTTTACCTTCCACTAGAGAGAAGGTCAACCATGAATAACTACACTTGACTTAGCCTATCTTTGCTCAGTAACCTGTTGTTGAGTTGCTCTGCATACGCTTAAAGTGAGGAAGCTGTGCTTAAGTTCTCGCCTTGATACGCTCCCGTTGATGATCACCACACCGTACCTCCAGTATAGTTATGTCAGTGCCGACTTTGAACAGGCTATAACCAACTCAAGCACCCTACTTTCCGCACAGCCGCACATCCTCCGCAACCCTGCACTCCAGCCAGCCCATCACCACCACCCCTAACCCAATTGTTCCCTGCCTTTACCGCCTACCCAGATACAACCCTCTGCTTCACTAGATCGTTTAGAGCTGATAGAATCACACGTGCTGTCCTCTGCTTCGCCAGCCTCAATTTGCGCCCGTCAGGTAATTACCTTTGATGTTGGCTAACTACCAGCTGTCTTAAAAGCTTGTACCTGGCGCTGGAGGCTTGCGCGGGACTGGCAAGTGGACGTCAGATACAGCAGCATCTAACTGTTGGCTTTCTATCTGTCTGGATACCTGTGTGATACTTTAGATACAAAGGGGCTAGATAGAGCCGGCACCACACTAACTAGCCATAGTCTAGTTCCAGCATATTGTTTTATGGCTGTGATGGGTAATTATTTATAACCAACAATCATCGCCGGCCTGGCTGGGGGCATTGTCAAAGAATAATATGGCAGGGCATCTCAAGGCACAGTGGCGCAACACGGCACAGCCAAAGACCGTAGCCACAGGGGCGCAAAGTTCGTAGGACTGTCTCAGCGTACAGGGCCCGTTTAGATCGCGGCAAACAGGATATTGGCTACCAGAGATCCAGCTTCTCTTCGATAAAAGACATTCACTCGCAATTGCACTGTTCCTGACTACGGTTTTGTTACAGACACTATAAGAAATATAACCTTTTTTAAGCGAATTCCGGTCAGTTGATCATCCGTTACCTATAGCTGTATACTGCGATCCAGCATAGAGCTGGAGATCCAGATCCCCGCCTCTGGCACAGAGCCTGGTATCTTTGCTTTTAGATCCCACACGACTATTCACCCTTTCAGCCAGAGAGGCCATAAGGTAAGTCGTGTTTTCCCTGTCTCACTATTCATAAAACGGTGAGTAGCGTGTATCTACTGTGTATAGGCGTCATTTAGTCCTCAATCTTAGATCCGCAAAGGGCGATTTGAATCATCGGGCTCGTCTTTTGGCAGTGGCGGGAGTTGTTTCATACATATTTCAGGTGTAAATACCTTTGGCGGCCTCCTGGGTATGGACATCTGGAGTGCACTTTCATTCGATTGACACATTTCGATACAGCAACGAAAGTCAACTGGCGTCGGTGCTTGAATACCTTCGTAGTATTGATGAAAGTTGTGGTCTAGCTTTGGCCGGGCATGGGCACCGAAATAGTGGGTTGAACGGGGTACCACAATGACTTTGTAAGGAAAGAGAAAGTCGTGGGGGAATCTGGATGGGTGAACGGGTTGGGTCCATCCGTTTTTCGCTTTGTATCTCTGGTACTTCTCCGTACTGGCCGAGTGACTGATGTCGTACGGTTTGAAGAATTCGATACACATGACACAAAATCCTTCTCTCTGGAACCGTCCTTTTTTCAGGTCACTACATAGCTTGCGATCTCCGTTGGACTTTTGGTTTCTGGCTGTCTTGAGCAGCTTGGCATGCTGGCATATCATGATGAGTTCCTCCACGTGGCCACAAACAGTGAAGGCAGACTTGAGAACTATACACATGATGATACTGTAAGGCTGCTACGAGTGAAAGTGCAAAGAGAAGAACAAGAACATCTTCAGGTTTAAGTATTGTGTATCAGCTGGTTGAAACTCACTGTGTGCATGGTACGTGCTCTTTGAGCTCTTCGATGCCTGATGCTAATTTCCAAGGGCCGAGACATGGGTCTGAGTTGGTTTGATGATATTACTTGGGTTGCGTAAAATGGATCTGGTCTAAGATGCATTGTTGGTCAAACTCTGGTGTGATTGAGAAATAATGCCCGAGTCAGTATTAGTTCTAGGAATATTGAGAGAATCCAAGGTTCCCGTTGGCACCGGTTCGCACGGAGTAGGGCCGTAAAGTCCGGCTTCGCTTAATTCGAGATGATCACCCTGGCCAAAACATTATGATTACATTGACTCATGGGCATCTTCAACCGGGGTATTTGTAAAATATAATAGAAATTTTAAAGTAAACGAATTTCACTGAAAGAGGACAGGACTTTCTATGTCCCTTGAAATAGTTGTTCCAGGGTACTTGACTATGCGTCTCTAAAACAAGACCTTGGAATAGGGCGTGTGGACGCGAAGTCGACCTCCTTGCTTTTTCCTTTCAGTTTTTCACTTTGACGGCATAACACCCTCTCGGCCACAAGGTATCCACTGGCTTATATAATAATACCGGGTACATGCGTGCAAGTGCCTTCTTATTGGTTACCGTAATTTACTCTAACCACTTATTAGCCAGCAGGATCCTTCCCATCAGCTGTCCGTGACTAGCAACATCACTTCCATTTCAGACGTCCGACCAAACACTGACGGCAGTATACCTAAACCCTCTACAAAACTATCAACAGATTACACTATAACAATGGCTGGCAAATATAAGGGCAATGCCTTCATGTCCTTGGCCAAGATGTCGAAGAATCGACGGAAAACTTGCGTTGACGAAGGTTCACAGAGCGACAGGTTGAACAAAAACGCCTAGCGTCGCCTCTTCCTCAGATCCATCAAATGGATTGATCTTCACCTCGGTTCTGTTAGATCCGAAATCGAAGAAATCCCCGAGACGCCAGATTCTCACCGCCATTTCTAAGCTCTATCCCAAACAAATGCCCCCCATCAAGATTACTGGGCTCCATCAATACTTTGGTGGTCGGGGCTTTTGCGGTGCTCATCCTGTGCAGGCGGCTTGGGAGTTGACGCCAGAGCGCTGCAGTTTCATTACTCCGTGCGAACCGGTGCCAACGGGAACCTTGGATTCTCTCAATATTCCTCCGGTTGCCAACACTGGCGGAACTATCGCAAACAATCAGCCTACCCTTGTTTATATCGACCAAAAGTCAGTTGCCGCAACACATAACGCGTCAGCCAGGAGGCTCAAGAAGTTGTCGTACAAGATGACCGTTCCTTCTAGCACGAAGGAGGATCCTTATATTGCCGCCGTCATTCTTGCGTTAGCGCAGAGGTCCTTCTATAGGGAGCCCATACCGTCTGCTGACGGGTCGTCTGTTTCGTCCCCCGCGTCCTCTTCTCTCAAGGAGCCTCAGTTTCACGATGTAACGGTGCACATCTTGACTGTTGACTATAGCAAACCTTCCTCATCTTATTTCGTCGTGTAAAAAGGTCTAGTAACGAAAGAGCTCTTGTACGAGCTTCACGGGCCAGCCAAGAAGCGCCGTGCCGCAGGCCATGCGACGCTAGCTGGAACGATAGAAAAGAAGAGGGGGATGAATATTGAGTCCACAAGGGTACTGCTTTGGCCGATACTGAGACTCAAAGAGCGACTAGGCAAGGCTCTCGGCAAGGAAATCGTGGGTCCTTTCGACGAGAACAGGATAGAGATGTGGGACAAAACCCAAAACCCAAACGAGGGCAGTGTCGAGGGAAGAAAACGGAAAAGGGAAGAAGGGAAAGTCTAGCGACGAGAGCAAAGAATCTGGTGTAGATGCTATGTTCGTGAGAGATACAGCTACCTATAGAGCTAGTTAATGAAGCCAAAAGTAGACAAAACTGGTGCCGAGGCGGAGACTTACAGGCCTATTCTTCTCTTCTAAACTTGATACACTTATTTGCCGTTGTAGTATAGAAAAATGAAAGTAGATGTAAAGTATTATTTAGTCTTCTAATTCGGCTTCACATAAACCTCTTGAATAGCCCTCAGCCATCACATTACTGCATTAGACTCTACACTAATCGTAAGCACGGATTCGTGTGTAATGCGTAGAAAAAGGTCATGTCCGCTTGACGGCTTGGATTTCGTAGACTGACGTTTCCATCGGGAGTCGGACGGAAACCAGCCCAAAATGATTCCTTTTGAGAAGAAATAGTAGAAAGGGTGATGTCTTCATGCTAAGAATACTTGGCACTAGATACGATGGAGGTACACGCGCATGAATTATATCATTACACTGTATCTGGATAGCCCCTATAACTCGCCAAATTATCAGAAACAGATACAGTCGAGCAATGACCATAATAAAAGCCAAGCAACGGCTGCTACTGAGAGCCACAGTGTCGTCCCGACTTGAGTCGTGATGCCTATGTCGAGCATAGACAGAATTCCATGAGAAACGAAGGCAACTGCGGCACAGATACTCATACAAGCCAAAGCCGTGACTAGGAGGATGATTTTAAGGATACCCACCAACGGAGGAAAACAGAAAAGCCAATGGGTGCAATCCGACAAACAAGAGATCAAAATTGTCGCAAATGTGCCGACGAGGAGAATCACCAGCATCCAGTAGATGCTAAGGGTAATGCTTTCGAGCACGCCAAAGTCGACATCCGTCAAGTCATTGGCTAAGGCATCTGGCAGCCCGGGAACGATCTGGCGTGCGGTGCTGAACAAGTTGTTAAGTACTGCGATGTGGAAGGCGTCTGCCATGCCGAAATCCCGACTTGAAACAATCTTGGTCGTCGAGTTAGGGTACCCAAGCTGCCAGACGCCCCGCGTTTGGAGGCAACAGTAGATGGGAACCGTATCTTTCCACCGAGTCAGATCGTCCAAGAACTTGGGCCTGAGGGTTTTCCAGATATCGGCGAGTGACGTGCGGACAGCCTGTTTTGCTGAGGCTACGGCCGTTGCTACATTCCCCCCTACCTTTGAGACGACCGATTTCACCGGGTCCGAGATCTCGCTAGGGACATTTATTCGCCGCTGAAACTGGTCTTTCTCGAGCACGTCGAACGTGTCGCTAACGTTCTTTACTATTTCTGCGGTGGTAACCTGCACGATTGTTAATAACGCTGAGATAGAAGTGTTCAAGATGGGACTTGTTACATTTAACATGGAACAGCTTCGACCTGCTTGCGATCCGGGGTTCACATGAGACAAGAAAAACCAAAGAAAACCTAACCATATGAGAGTGTTAACAATAGTAAGGATTCGCATTGTAGCTAAAGACTGTAGCTAGCATTTCCCGTTTATATAGTCAACCCCCAGGTGCCTCATCACTAAAATCTTAAGTTTTTAACGCACATGTGGCTTAAGAACATGTCACTGGTCCCAAGAACACGGATCAATCTAGAGATTGTAGTATTTGCTAATTACGATACACTGTAGTGAGATAAGGAGTACAGCATTCATGGTTACACTACAGAGAAACGCCGCTCTCCAAAGAGTCTGTTTCTCCTCAGTAGCCTGCAATGCCTCCTGCAGCAATTGCTTCGACGCAAGCGCGTCGTTAATCATTTCTTCGAAAGTGTCACACTGATACATACTCATGTTGGCTAATAGAGAGATAGGAAGACCGGGAATATGTCCAATGCGAGAGCTGAATAGCCTGAAGATATCTGCTTAATATATTTCCACTACTATGTATGGTTAGTAATTCAAAGAACCACGTAAATAGCAGAACCTTAGGTAAGTTATGCTGCAATTGCCAAGAGTTGCGCTACCTGAAATGCACCTCTGGATACAATGTGCTGAATGGACATCAATACTACCGGCATTAGGTAATGCCGCTTTACACTGGCGCTAACTGGCCCACCTCTATGTTATTAATAACCTTGTTAAAACCGCCAACCGAGCTGTTGCGTTGATTATGTCTGTTGAACATCCCATTTTGATTGACTAGGTCCAATCTCACTAATGGCTAATCAGCATGAGAAACTAAGACGTCTGTTAAGAAATGTAACGTGTAGCACCTTTGCATTAAGCCTACAGATCAAGGTTAGCCTTGGCATATGGACATAAACGTAACCGAGATCCTCTTGTAAGTTGCTTAATAGCACACTTAACGTATATCCTAACTAACCGAAGCCGTTAATTGCGCAAAGTGATCGACGCGTATGTAATGTTCTTTGTGACAATACATTAACGATTGACAACGTGTTGCCTTGTTAAAGCGTGACAACGCGCTTGCTAGCTATTGATACATTGAGTGCTCTTTTAAAAAGAGAATGCACTGTTGGCGAAGTTACAATTTACATTAACTCTGTACGGGCACATCTGATATTGCGAAAATCTGTCCAGCTGGCTGGCATTACCCAATGTCATTCGCTCAAGGCCCCTTTTTATTGCAATTACCAGCGGAAGTTCGCTTAATGATTTACCGTCATCTCCTCCCAGCATCAACCATACATGTCATAAGCGATGGACGAAGTCTCTACAGCGTTGCCTGCCACTTAACACAGCTGGCATCTTGCGATTATTATTGGCATCTGTCGCCTGTGCTATACCGCGCAAGTCCAGTCCGAACACCTGTACACTCCGAGCATGCTGTTTGCATCCCAGGACAGGGACCATCGCGCAAAACAGGCTGGCTCTCATTACTCTTGAGTGCAAAAACAATGTACGTTGGTAATCCCCAGTTTCCTACGCGCTAGCTTAGTAATACTCTTACGTTAGCTGTCGGGAATTTCTACCAATGCTGCTGCGGGACCCAACGTATTCCTTTGACGACCTCAGCACGCTACAGTGGTTCTTGAATATCACACCAGTGTGGCAACAGTCACTCCTATCGTCTATTGAGATAGCCTGGTTTGTAACTGGACCGGTCAGACGACCGAACTGGCATCCATACTTATCCCGCCGATTGTTTTCCACTTTCCGGGTGCAGCAGCTCCAGCAATGGGAGAACATTTGGCACGTCCTTAGCGTGATAGACGGTCTCAATCGGGTCCATGTGAGTCTACTAGCGCCCCACCTGGGCTGGGACCCCAGCTACTGGGTCGAGATTGTCAAGTCGATGACAAAAGTGAATCATGGGAAAGACTTCCGCGTTTTCCTTTTTGAAAGGCCAAAGAGACAAGATTTACTCGATTTGCAAGATCCTCCGTTTTCTCTTTTCATCAGGGGTTTTGACCAAAGGGTGGTTTGGTGAGGAAGCAGATGCAGACCCCGTCGCCCCGATAAGGACGAGAAGGAGTGGAAGGTCGGCAAGCAATAGATAAAGTAACCCACTCTAATACATCCTAGGTCCTTGAATGGGGAGCTTGGAGTTCAGCCTCCTACTCAAAGGCGCAGGAAACGAATCATAATCATCCGCCAGAAGTTTGCTTGAGATCACCGTGATCGTGTCAACAATGTGTGCCCAAATCAAGTCTCCGAGGCTTCTGCGATACTTTCTAATGTATATAAACATGTCACAATTATGACTACATGTATCACAAGCTGATTTGAATCATCATTACGGGTCCTATTGATTTGGTATAATCTGTTACCCTCTCTGACTGTTAAAAGAATTGTCTTTCTTAAAGAACCCGCATGTACTATTGTACACGGGGCGGACCAAAGGTTTATTAAATGTGATTATCTTTCTAACTACAGGTCTAAGCTTTTGTAAGAGTAGATATATGATCTTGCACTTCTCTGAGTCGATTGAGCATAACATACTTTTGTCCCTTCGTTAGGATAGCTAAGAGCCGTGTATCTAGTCTGTGCCCTCTTCTATTGTGTGTCCTTGAATTATGCGTATTGTACTGTCATAGGGTGTCGTTGTTCTAATACTACGGTTATACATATGCCTAACAAATCGGCTGACTTGTATGCCGTCTCGTACCTGTTGTAAGTCAAAGCACCCACTTTTCGGTCACCCCTGCATTTCGGTCACCCGAAAATCGCGCCCAGCCACCCTATTTTCTAGATACCCTCCAACTT
>JASUDE010000813.1:0-14066 GCA_034509685.1 Colletotrichum cereale | reverse complement strand
GGGGGGGCATATCTTTAGTGAACTTGCAACCGCCGGTATGCCCCTTGCTCTCCGGCCGACTACGAGTATGAGCCTTCGCCCCGGAAGTGAAACGGCTAAGGTAGGATGCGCACACCAAACAAGGGCGAGAAAGTGGACCTTGTAGCAAACGCAACACCGTTTACACCGATTCAGGTACCACGGGGTTTCTGAGCCCGGAACCCGCGGCCCGCGGTGGACGTTACTGGTAGAACCTGTGAAGCCCTTTATTGCAGCTCAAGGCGAGCTTAATATAACTCAAAAAAAGCCTACCGATCACCGTCACCCGTTACTAGGTATTCGGGTTCCTTTCTTACTACACACTAAGAAGTACGGGGAAGAGCTCAACAACTAGGGGGACGATTCTTATAGTAACGACGTTAGACTTTCAATGCAGCCTGGTTACTGCACTACCTTTGATTCTGTTCGGGATCCACGAATTTTGAACAAGAGCCTGCTCACTGCCATGGATCTTTTCGAAGGGGGATTCCCTCATCGCGGGACATGTTATTAAATGTATTAGTGTACGCGGATTTCTTGTATGATGCTCCCTGTCCCTCGCCACTGCTTTCTTTGTTTCTCTCTATCAACCCTAGTATCTAATCCACTCTTCCTGAGGGGAAACGACTTGCCTAGACCGCTATATCTGGAGCTGGCCGTTATAGTCCGTAAAGGCGTGGAATATAACATGGTCGACGTGCGTGTTCCTGGCGCAGCCAAGTCGCCGGAAAATAAGGGGAGATGAGTTCCTGGAAGGCCTACTGGGGTAAATGATGCATGGCCTCACCTGGCAGACATCAATACTCGGTATAAACACGCTGCTTAGCTGCAGTGCATGCTGAAAGGTTTGCTTACATTGTAACATGCCTTGGCATTTCTTCGCTCCTCTATTGTTACCTCGAGCTGTTACATTCTCTTGCAATCTTAGTTCAAAGAGAATAGGGTGTGAAATGTGTAGTTGGATGAACGTTATCTAGATATGTAGCAAGAGGTAGCCCCCCCCCCCCCCCCCCTGGAGGTTGGTTATCCTGAACAAATCACTTTTGTCCCCGGACCTTTCTCCGAATATTAAGAAGATGTCGCAGAGTCACTTTTCAAGTAGAAAATAACATGGGAAAACGGCTTGGATTTCTACGTATAGGGTTGCGTGATCCGAAGCGTAGAAATACGTAGACTACATATAGGTCTAACTAGTAGGAAGCTAAAGTAAAGTTATTTGTCACGAGTTAGAGCACACAGCAGGGCATATAGGATTAGATATAATAAAGGCTTAATACTATAAATAGAGATATATAGAAGAGACTACCCTATATATAGGTGAAATACATAAGTAATAAATAATATAGTATAAGTTATAGTATAAATAAGAGGGGGAGAAAGACGTTTTAGATAGCGTTTAATATACTAGTATGTAGGAAGGCTGTTTTAGAGTGTAAGTATCTTATATAGCAAAAGTTATAAGTAAAGCTATTATAACACACCCCCTAATTATTTAAGTAACTAAATAATTAATCTTTATTCTTATAACAGCCCCTTAAAGAGTGTTTTTTAAGTACTAATAAAAATAAAAGGGCTATAAATAGCTAAAAATAGTAAAGAAAGAGAGGATTCTAAAGTGCTTTATTACTACTATTATTAAGGAAGAAGTAAAGGTAAGGCTACTAAATATCTAAAGCTAACCTAGCTAAATAACTGTTTTTTTATAGCTACTTAGTTATTATTATTTTTCTTTCCTCTTTATACCTTTATTAAGTTAAATATAAGTTTTTTTTTATATTATTTTTTATTATTTTTCTCTACCTAGGCTATAGGTTTTCTACTATTCTAAGATATAGTACTAACTAATATTTAGTTAATTTATAATATCTAATAAGATCCCTTATAAGTCTTTATATATAAAGATTCTCTTTAATTATTAATATAGTTAGTAAGAGGTCTAGTAGTTACTAACTAATTTAATAGATAACTAGTAGCTCTCCCTTACTTATAAGGATAAAGAGTCTAATAGCCTCTTTAATATTCTTAAGCTTACTACGCTTACTACGCCTACTACGTTTACTACTATTATTACACCTACTAATATTAGCCCTACTACCCCTAACATTACTATTCCTTCTACTAAAGAGACTAACGTCCCTATAGGCGTTAATAATCTTTAGGAGGAGTTTATTATAAAAACCCCTCCCCCTAGAGAGAAGAAAAGCCCTAAGGAAGAACAGTCTAAGGAGTTTAAGGATAATAAGGAGGAGGAAGGTAATAGTAATAAGGATAAAGAAGGTAATAGTAATAAGGATAAAGAGGGTAATAGTAATAAGGATAGTAATAATCTATCTAATTCCTTAAAGCCTCCTTATAAGTATATATATATTTATTTTATATAAAATTACCTATTACTAACTAATTCTTATAGGCTATAAGAAGATTATAAAGTTTAAAAAGAAGGATAAAGTGTTTAAGCGTAGTATATTAGTTTAGTTTTTTACTTATAGGATCTTAGCTAACTATAGCGTAGCTCTTAAGAAGATAGGTAATATATAGATTAAACGTAAGATCTAGTGTAAAGGCTACTTTTAGTCTACCCTTTATAGTAATAGCTTTAGTTATTACTATAAGGGTAGTAAGAAGCGCTATCTCTACTACTTTAGTAGTTTATCTTCTAAGAATTATAGTCCTATTAATCCTATTCTTTATACTTTTTCTACTAAGCTTACTTATATAATAGAAGCTAGTATTAAGCTAAGTATAAATCTTATATGCTTTTTCTAGCTTTAGTCTATTAATAACTTATAAGAAAATAATATATTAATTGTTTTTATTCTAGTATTTAATACCTTTAAGAGTTTAGTAGTTAGGTTGTTAATAATATTATAGATACCCTTAATCCTATTTTACTAGTTATAATTACTAAGCTATATATACTTCCTAAGCTTACTATTACTAAGTAACCCTCTTTCTAGCTTAGTATACCTCCTATTAAGCCTATTCTTCTAATACCTATAGCTATTATAGTTCTTACTATAGTTACCCCTCTAACGTTAGTTACTACTATAATTCTAGTTACTATTACTAATCTAGTTTATAAGTCTTATAAGAAGCGCTTCCTTAACGCTATTAAGCCTTTTGTTAGTAAGGCTTTTATTACCCCTATAGGTTATTACTTTAATAAGTATATAAAGTAGTAGTTAGGAGATTAGTTCCTACTTATATACCCTAAGGGGTATATTAGTTAATTCTAGAGTTAGTAGGCTAAAAGGTATAAATAAAAGTTATTTAAGAGTGCTTATTTATTTCTTTACTATATAACTTTCTTATTAAATTATATAATATACGTTAGAAAGGTTAAGCTATAAGTAAAATTCCTTAAACTTTATTCTACTTAGGTTCTTTATTAACCTATCTATAGGTATAATATCTATAAGTATATACGCTATACTAAAAGTTCCTTTTATATACTTTTACTAAAGCTATATATTCTAAATATTAACGTAGTAAAGATAAGTAGTTATTCTCTTACCCTTACTTATAATAAGGCGTATTATCTACTTATTATTATAGTATATTTTAAGATTATTATTTAGTATAAGTAATAGATTTTAGAAAAGGCGCTAGAGAGCTACTACCTCTTTTATAGTATATTTAAAGTAAAGTAGCTCTACCTCTATTATTAAGGTTATAACTATATTCTAGTATACTAATTTCTATTAAATAAGACTACTAAAAAGATATATTAAATACCCTTATAAAGAACGCTAAGTAGCCTTATCGTCTATAAAGCTTCTATCTCTAGTAATTAATAACGTAACTATTTATAGTAGAATTCTATATAATAATATAATAAACCTTATAAAATAGAGGTATTAAAAATACTAGTTAGCTACCTTAATATAAGTATCGCTTAGGTTAGTAAGAAACTATAATAGCTATACGTAAGTAAATACTATATTTAGTTTAGTTATTATAACTAGATAAAGCACTAATCTAACCTTCTTTTAGTAGCTTTTTATTTTAGCTAGAGTTACCTAGCCTTTATTTAGTTTAAAGTTAATAATTAGAAGTAGTATAGCTAGGGGTATACTATTAGTAAGGTTAAATCGTTTTATTATTCTCTTAATATAAGAATCTTAAAGTAAGTAGATCTTTCTATTTATCTTATCTCTAATAATTTACATACTAAGAAAGTAGTCTCTATTACCTTCTTTAAGTTTAAAGTCTTTTATAATACCTTTAATAATTTTATCTATAGCTAACTTATAGTCCTTATAATAAAGAACTATAAAGTTATCTATATAGAAGATAAGAATTACCTTCTTATTAGTAGTTTAATATATATAGATTTCTTTATTATAGGAAATTATCTTTAGAGACTTTAAAGTTAAGGTAAATGTCTTAAACTAAAGAAGTAGTATGTTATAAAGCCTATATAAAGCGTATTTTAATCTCCCTATCTTTCTATATTAGTAATACCTATCTAGTAATTCTATATAGATTAGAGAGTTACTATTAATTAAGGCGTTTAGAAATACGTTTACTATATTAAATTAGTATATCTTAAGGTTAAATTATACTACTACTACTATAGCTATTTAGAAAGCCTTTATAGCTAAAGTTAACGCGTAGGTATTTTATAGAGGGTCTATTATTTATAAGTCACCCCTTATGTAGATACACGCTTTATAGCGCTTAAGATCCCTATTTTTATTAAACTTCTATAAGAAGACCTATTTAAGTAGGAGGATATTACTAGTTATAAGCTTATAAGTAATAACTTCTTAGACGCCTTTTTTTTTTAGCTTTCTTATCTCTTTATTAGACGCTTTATAAAATATCCTTCTTATAATTAGTAGGAGCTTATCTATATCCCTCTACTTCTTTAGTAGGTTGATAAGTTAATCCTTTATAAGTTAAAGATCTTAGCCTATAGAAGGGCGCTTAAGATATACCTTTTTTACTACGCCTCTAAAGGTCTTATATAAAGTCTTATACCTAAGCTTACTTAACTTATACGCTTTCTACTAATTAGGTATAAACGTAGTAAAAAAGCACTCTAAAGTATATATCTAGTAAGCTATTATTATTTTACTTTAAAACGTTATATAGATATACCTACTATAAGTCCTTTTTATCCCTTTTAGTAGTAAAAAGACTAAAGTTAATTACCTTAAGCGTATTTCTTATAAGGTATCTAAAGTACTTTTCTTAGATTACACTTTAGTGTTTTATTTCTTACTATTAGTATCTTACTTACTATATACTCTCTACTAAAAGCTACTAGTTAAAGTATCTAGTTACTTTAATAGTAATTCTATAGTTATTAATCCCTCTAAGGGAGTAAATACTAAGGGGTCTAAGTTACTTTTACCTTCTACTATTAATAACCTAGCTATATAAATAGTGTTATTACTTTTACCCCTAAGCTCTATAGCTAAGGGGGTTTTTAGATCCTACTAAAAAGTATCTCTTATAGCGTCTCCTATCTACCTATTATCTAAGGCTACTAGTTCTACCTACTATATAGTCTTATCTATAGGTAATTTAATTCTATTAGTAGATAAAGAGTTATCTATAGTAATAATACTAAGTGCTTTTAGAAGGTTATTTAAGATAGTAATAGATTCCTTTATTACTTTAGTAACCTCTTAGGCTTTCTAGATACCTAAAGCCTCTTTTTTTATTACTAAATTATAGAAAACGCTTTTATTAAACTACACGTTACGTATAGTTATTACCTACTTAAGCGTAGATACCTAGATTCTATATAAGTTATACGTTTTTAATATATAACTAACTAGATATTCTATATACCTATAGGGAAGTACTTTATAATCTTTTTACTATATACCTCTCTTATAGTCTCTTTATATTAGGTATACCTTATACCTATATATAAAAAGCCCTCCTTAGTATAAAAGTAACGCTTCTTTTAAAAGTATATAAGAATTAGGTTACTACTAGTAGTAGTATTTATAATACTAACTAAGCTTTATTTTAGTTAGAGATATCTAGCTATTAGATTCCTATAGGCTAATATTATAAATAAAGATAGTAGTAAGGGCTGCTTTATCCTAAAGCCCTTCTAAAAGGTTAGCTATAATATGTATTTTAATAGACTTTTAGATAACTAGCTTACTAGCCTTTTCTACTACTCTAATAGGTTCTTTTATATATAGTAGTAGTATTTTAATTTTAATTCTAATAGCAGTATACTATCTCTTATATACCTATATTATATTATAGCTAATAATAGCTATATTATTATTATAGTAAAACTTATATATAGGGATCCTTTTTTTATAATATACCTAGGCTTTAAGGGATTTAATAGATTTAAGTATAAGATCCTTTATCTTACGTACTAAAGGGAATCTAACTATTTAGCTTAAGTGTTTATTATATATTACTAAGAGCTATTTAGTGCCTAAAAACGCTATTAGGAAGTTAAAGAGATCCTAGTAAACCCTATACTATAGGCGTGTTACTTTTAACTTAGAAGGTCCCCTTAAGACTACGTTTTTAGTATACGTTATTATATAATCCTTATATTTAATTTATATTAGAGGAGTTATTTATACGCCTCTTACCTTTAGTATAAGTTATTAAAAAGCTATTAGGCTAAGGTGACTAAACTATAGATACTAGAAAAGCATAGTATTACTTCTCTTATATATAAGTTAATATAATTTTCTATATTTTCTATAGCTTATTACTATAACTATTTTAATAAGGCTTATAGGAATCACTATCTAGCGTGCTTAAGAATAGAGGTTAATTAGGTTATATTAAAGGAACACTAAGTTATACTTATAGGTAAGCCTTATAACTATATTATTACGTTTTATTATTCTAAACTATATAGTATAGTCTAACTTATAGTACTATAACCTACTATTAAGAAGTAGCTTCTCTACTATAATATTAATATAAAAACCCTTAATTAGTATAACGTTAGTTAAAGTAAGATTCTTAGTCTTTAGCCTATAAAGGCTATCTAAAACGTTTTTTATAACTTAAGTTCCTCTACTACTAATTAGTATAGATAAAGTGCTAACTTCTATATAGTCGTTAGGGCTAGAAGGCATATAAGAGTTAGGTTTTAATAAGCTTTTATAGTTAACTAAGTGTATAGCGCTATAACTATTTATTATAGTAGATTAGGATAGTAGGTAGGCGCTTATTATAGCTATACTATAGATTACTAAGAGCAGGCTTAACTTATAGTTAAAGAATAGTTAAATTATAACTATAATAATACTATTAAAATACCCTAAGTTACTAGCTTTCTTAGGTAGTAAGGTAGTAAAATTATAATTTATAGGAAAAAGTCTTCTACCTTATTTTATTTACCCTTTTTCTACTAGCTCTTTTTAAAAGGTTACCTATTTAATTTTTATTATTTTATTATATATCTTTATAACATAGTCCTTTAAAAGAGTAAAAGCTAACCTTACTTAGGGATTAGAAACCCTTTTAGTAAGGGCGTATTTAATATAGTTATAACTTACTAGCTTCTAGCTATAGTTATAACTATTTAGGTACTTAGCGTTTCTATTCTCCCCTACTAACTAGGTATTATTAGATTAACCTACTAAAGTTAAGTAAGCTCTGCTTTAGAAAGAAAGCTTCTTATATATATTATTATTCTAAGTAATAGTATAAAAGGTATAGCTAAGCTTAAGTACTATATTAGTCTTATAACTAAGTTTAAGATTTTTTATAAGCGTCTTATACTTATAGTCTCCCTAGCTTAAAGTAAGGCGTATTCTAACTATATTTAAGAAATTAACTATAGTAATCTCTCCTTGAACTTCTAGGATATTCTAAATATAAGTATATAGATATATAGAGTACTAATCCTTATACTAGTAAGTAGGATTAACTTTACCCTTTATATATTTAAGCACTTAGTAATACTTAGTTTTTATAGTAATCTTAGTAAAGAGGTTGTTAGGCGTAAGGTTAAGTTTAAGATAACGTATAGTGCGTTAGACTATAGCTCTACCTATAGAACCTATATTTTACTATACGTTTACTAAAAGACTAGATATAACAGTTTTACTTACCTAGTTAAAAACTACGTAGTAGCTTTAAACTTACTAAGTATAGACTAAAGCTTATATACTATATTCTTTTATTCTTATATTAAATTCTTCTTTAACGTCTAAAAACGTAAGGATATATCTTTTAGGTGCTAGTTCTATAAAAAGCAGTATTTCTAAGATAACTATAAGGTCTTTTAGAGGATTAAGCACTAGATTATTAACCTCTTATTAGCTTTTTCTCTAGGTATAGGCTAAAGTAGCCTTATAGTATTTAATATTAATAGGATACTATTTTTCTATAATAAGGCTATTAATATCTAGGATCCCTTCTTTAGTAAGAGAGTTACTAGTAATATCTAGGAGATTTAGGTTAACGTATTACTAGATACTAAAGCCCTTATATTATGCTTTTAGCGCTTAGTACTAGGCAGCCTAGTTATATTAGCCTATAAGTTTAACTAATTTAAAAGTAATTTTAGTTATATTAGCTATTAGGAAAGGTAGTAAGCTATACTTTAATTATAATAAATATAAAATAGTTAGATAATAGTTAGGTAGAAGCTAGGCTTATAACTATTATAAGTTAAAGTATATAGTAAGGTATATAGAATTAGATATAATAAAGGCTTAATACTATAAATAGAGATATATAGAAGAGACTACTCTATATATAGGTAAAATATATAAGTAATAAATAATATAGCATAAGTTATAGTATAAATAAGAGGGGGAGAAAGACGTTTTAAATAGCGTTTAATATACTAGTATGTAGGAAGGCTATTCTAAAGTATAAGTATCTTATATAGTAAAAGTTATAAGTAAAGCTATTATAATATTATTCTAGGTTTTAGAAGAATCCTTATAGAGCTAGTAATACTAGTAAAGGTATTATAATACACCCCCCTAGGCGTAATAATATCCCTAAACGTTATATACCTAATATCTATTATATATAAAAGAAATATTTTAAAAGGGCTAAATAGAACTAAAATAGCTAGTTATAAAGCTATAATAGTAAGAAATATAAAAGAAAGTTATTATATAACGCTATATTAGGTAGAAAATAATAAGAAATAATTACTTCTTCTCTTTTAGTTATTTAGGTATATCTTACTAAAATAGTAGGCTTTAATTAGCCTACTAGTAGCCTAATAAGGTAGCTACTTTCCTTAATAATATTACTTTCTTTTAGCTTTTTAAAAGGGAGGTTTTTTTCTTCTTTTTTATTATTATTAATAATTACTATATATTTAAAAATTACCTTTTTTTTCTACCTATACTTATATATATAAATTTACTTATATTAATATAGTTTAACGTAATACTAACGTTTAAAATAGATACCTTCTAAAGTTATAAAAAAGGTTACTATATATATATAAACTACTACTATATATATAGCCTAAGTAAAGAAGCATACTATATAGTAAAGTAAAAAGGAGAGTAGTAGCTTCTTAAATCCCTAGTAGACTAATATTATAGTTACCTTATTAGGCGTATATTATTTCCTTTAGTTTAATATATTTATTATAAATAGTGCTAACGTATAAAAGTAAAGTTCTTTAGCTAGTAATCTTAAGAGTAAGGGGAATAATAGTAAAGAGGGTAGCTTATAGCTTCCTCTCTCTAACGTTCCTCCTATAGGTACTAAAGGTAATAGGGAGGAAGATTTAGAGTTACCTCCCTCCCTTAGTGCTTAGGCTTATAACGACGTAGCCTTTAAGGCCTTCTTTAATAGCACCCTTACTAGTATATTTAATAACGCCTTTCCTAACTAACTTCTTACTAACCTTAATAAAACTAAAGGCTTAGGCTACTCTTACTATAATAAAGGGGGAGGAAGAAGAAGAGGAGGAAGAAAAGAAAAAAGGTATATATATTAAGACCTTAAAGCCTACCCTCTAAAAAGACTTTAAGTACTTATAGTATATTTAGAGTATACTATATAATAACTTTTTAAGCTAGTATATACTAGTAAGTAGTAGCTAAACCCTTAAGTGTAAGTAATATTTACTTAGTAAAACGCTTTATATAATAATCCTTATAGGTTTTAAGCTTTACTATTTAGCCTAAGAGTTTCTAGCTATAAAGCGTAGAAATATAGCTTTAAGTATATATTTTTATATAGATTATAATATTAAATAGCTACTAACGTTAGATATAGGTCTTTAGCTAAGTAACTAGTGCGTTATAAAGCTATATTACGTTTAAGGCTTCCCTTCCTTAAGGGGACCTTTAGTATAGTATATAGAGGTATAATAAGGGGGGGTTAGTACCTCCTACCTTAAAGCAGCCTTTAGGTATACCTCTTAGTAGATTTAGTAGGAACACCCCTATTAGTATAATTCTATTTAGTAGTTCTACCTTTAGTATAGCTATTACTATTATAAATAAAGGTTAAGTAAACACTATTTAGGTTATAATTAACTCCTTTATTAGTTAATTAATGCCTATATTAATTATACCTATATATAAGATCCTTATAGATTAGTATGTAGCGTCTCTAAGGGGTTAGTAGCACTAAATTTTAATTAAGTTTATTTAGGCTTCTATAGGGAGTAATAGCCTTTAGGCTATAATTAGAAATTAACTAAGCCTTTAGGTATACTTTATCTACTTTTAATATTTCCTTAGCGCCTATAATTATTATTTATATATTTTATAAGTTTAGTAATGTTAAATTTAGCGAAATGTTATAGTGGTGTACGGTAAAGTGCTAGGGAATCTTTAGGTAATATACTCTACTTTATAGGGGAATTAGGCTAATAAGAGGCTATAGATTTACTACTATTTACCCCTTAAGGGATAACCTTATAGGTAAATTTTAGCTATAAGGTAGAAGAATAATAAGAATATATAAGATAATATATAGAGATTTTACTTTAATAACCTACTAAATTTAATAATTAATAGTCTAATATATACTTCTATAATAGCTAAAGTACCCCTCTATTATAATAAATACTACTAAGAAAGTAATAATTCTATACTTAAAGAGTAATTAGCTACTATAGATTAACTAGATCTATAGCTACGCTAAAGATAGTAAGATATAGGCGTTTATTAACCTAGAGGCGAAGTCTTTACGCCTATTAATTACTACTAAATTAGCGCTACTACGTAAAGTTAAGATATCTAACTTTAATAAGGAATACTAACCTATTATAAGTAATAGGCTAAGTAGCTAAGCTACGTAATCTAGTATAACTACCTTAGGGACTATAAATATCCTAGTAAAAGTAAAAGCTAAATAACTAATAGACCTTAGCTATAAAGACTATAAAGTCTTTAAACTTAAGTAGGCGTAGTATACTAAGTAAGTAAAAAAACGTAAGAAATAGAAGAAGTAATTCACTAATATAAGGGAGGTTATTTACTAATTAGATATAGACTCCCTCCTTACTTAGTGCTACTACTTTAGTAAAGACCTTATGTAATAGATAACTAACCTTATAAATACTATAGGCGTTAACTAACGTAAGAAAGGCGTAATAGCTAGTAGTAAATATAAGAAGGTTTATAAAAAGGCTATATAAAAATAACTTATAATAAAGAAAAAAACTAAAGTATAGTTAACTAAGTAAGATAATACGTATAAAGCTCTTAAGTATATAGAAATAGTAACTTTACTACGCCTAAAGCTTTAGTTTATAAAGCTTTAGTAAATCCTTTAGTAAAGCTTATTATTATTATAAATAAATACGTTTACTATAGTAAAAGCTACTAATATAAATATTAATTAGTTAACGTAAAGTAAAGTACTAAAAGCAGCCTATAAGACTCTTAAAACTATAATTAATAATACGCCTTAAGGCTAGGCCGGCTGTAAAGCTTTTAGCCTAACTATTATAACTAAAGTTTTATATAGTAACTATAAAGATTTACTATATAAAAAACGATATTACTAAAAGGATAGCTATAGTAATAAATCGCACTATAGTAATAAGTATAAAGCCTATAATAGATTTTACTACCTAAGTAAATACTAGTATATCTTTAAGAAATAGTACCCCTCTTACTAAGATAAAGAAGAGCTATAACTTTAGTAGTAAAGATAATAAGTTAAAAAGTAACTTAATAATTTACTATATCTTATAGAAAAGGTATAAAAGATTTACTAATAAGGGGAGTAACTATATAGTTACTACTAAGTAATAGTGCTTATAGCTTTTTACTTCTTACTACTAACGTACGTACTAAAGGAGTTAGTACTACTTAATTTAGAGGTAACTAATTACGTATTTAATAACCCTATATAGTTTAGGGACTTACGTAGCGTAGCTATAGGAGACTACCTCTAGGTAGGTATAAAGCCTATTATAATTAAAGGATATAGGATAGCTAAAGTATATATAAAAGGTAATAATAGATTAATAAAGATATACCTCTATAAAGTAATCCTTTATTATAACTTTACTATAAACCTTATCTCTTTTAACTAACTAAAGAAGATAGGTATTTAGTAGGATACTAGCTTAAGAAATAACTACTTCTATTAATCTAACTACTTATTAATTAGGTATATTACTAAAAGGAATAATTAATACGTACTTAAATACCGCCTTATTATAGAATCTAATAATATAGCTGCGTTTATCTTATAGAGGAGCGCTAAAGATATACCTCTACTACTATAGAAAAGGTACTACTATACTATAGTAACGTAAAGAAAACCTATACATAGAGATATAAAGCTATAGTACTACTAGCTTAAGTATCTAGGCGTAGTAGCCCTCTACTAATTAACTAACGCCGCTTAAGGAGTATAAATAATAAGTAGCTATAGTATAATAATCTATAACTATATAGCCTATAGTCTAAGAAAAATAAAGCGTTAAGTGTAGTAGTAGCCTTATAAAAGCGTAAATATTATAAAACCTAATAACTAAATAGTAATTAACTTCTATATATTTAATAAGGAGTATAGTAGATATACCTTATAGATACTTATTAGTAACTACGCGTTAGAAATATTATAGGATTTCTACTTATAAGACTATAAAAGTAATATAATTAACTAGACGCTATGTAAATTCCTTACATACCTTAAGAAGAATTATAGTATGTAGGTAAAAGTTATTAAGACTAATAGGGAAATACTCTACTATAAGTAAGTAATAAAGATAATTACTACCTATAGAGTAACCGTTAAGTACTTAGTGCTAAATACCTAAGCTTAAAATAAAGTAGCTAAGTGTATTACAGTAATTATCCGCCTTAAGGTAAGATATATAAGAATTAATATAAAATTACCTAAAGCTTTATAGCTAGAGATATACGTAGTAGTAATATACCTATATAACTATATACTATTAGTAGTTAGGGGGTAGAAATCCCTATATTAAGTGTAGTATTTATACTTTAACCTATTTACTAATATTATAAATCTATATATAAAGCCTAACCTTTCTTATATATAAGCGTATAGCTACTAAGCTTTTACCTTAACGGCTGACGCGTAACTTAGGCGTAATAAGCAGAAGAAGTTATCCCTATAAGTATAGATTAGTTACTTAATTAGTTATACTTTAAGTAATTTATACTACGTATAGTATCCTATTAAGAATAAAGTATTTACTATATATAACGTAATATTTAATAAAAAAGAGAAATTTAATAGGTTAATTAACTATATACTTAATAAACTATAAGACTAAGATCTTACTACTATTTAGGTGTAAATTAAATAACTTATTATATAAAGTACGCTAGCCCTATAGGCTAAAGAAATTAATAAAGAAGAAGGTAATATTATTAAAAGATAGTACGCTAAGGCTACGCTAAGTAACTATAAAGCCCTTAAGAAGAAGTATAAATATTTATAAGTAACCTTTGCTTTTTAGCTAACGCCTCCGTTATTACTACTAGCTATATTCTTTAGCGCTTTAGTAAAGCTTAATATAGGGGGTAAGAGTAGTAATAATACTATAAAACACTTTACTTTATAAGTAAATACTATAAAAGATTATAATAATACTATAAAACACTTTACCTTATAAGTAAATACTATAA
>JASUDE010000812.1:0-14107 GCA_034509685.1 Colletotrichum cereale | reverse complement strand
TTAAATTATATTAAGGAGAATAGTTTAGCTTTAGGTATTATACGTATATATAATCTTTAGGATAGAAATTAAGTCTAATTACTAAAGTAGTAGAAGAGTACTTATAACCTTAGAGTTACTTTATCTAACTTAGTATATAAAGGTAAAACTAATTAATACTATATAAGAGGGAAAGTTACTAAACTAAAGCTTATTCTTTTTATATTTAGAAAGTATATTCTCTATAGAGGTAGTAACTATTTAGTAGAAGTATATATTAAATAAGAGGGAAGTATATTAGTTAGTAATACTATTCTTATAATAGTTATAGAAATCCTCTAGCTAAATGTAAATCTTATAGATAAGGGTGTTATTAGTATAGTCTTTAACTACCTCCTTAAAGCGCTTAATAGCCTTAGCGTAACTAGGGATACTAGACTTCTTCTTATTAATAGTTCTAGAAGTGTTCTTCTTAATAGTCTTACCTATATTTTTCTTTAGGGTTACTAAGTTAGTTAGTATACCTAGTATAATATAGGCTTTAGTCTTTATATTACTATAGATCTTAGTAAGAGTAACACTATTAAGGCTGCTACCTATAGTATAAATATACTTATTAACTATTTTATAGTAAGTAACATTAAACGTATAACGCTTTATATGTTTCTTATACTTTAGCTTAGCTTTATAGTCCTTAATCTATTATAAGGTTTCTTTAGTATCTTCCTTTATTTTATAAGGTATATTATAGAGGTTAGTATTAATAGAAGAGATAAATAACTTAGAGTTATTACTAAAGTCTTTATTATAGCTAGTATTTACCTTATTAGTATTAATAACTATATTGTCTATAGTATTATAGTTATTAATATAGCGTTAGTTTCTAGTAGAAGAGGTTTCTTAAGTAGTAGGGATATTAACTAATTTAAAGGTAGACTTTAGGAGGTATAATAACTACTAGGTCTAGGTTTAGTTAGTAGCTTTAGTTGTCTTATTATTAATAAAGGGGTTAAAGTTAATCTTATCTTAGTTTATAGGATCGTTAGGAATAGGTATGTTAAATTTAGCGGGTTGTTAGGGTAAAATCGCGGTATATTGTCTTGTGTGTTCTTCTGTGTTCCTCTTCCTTATAGCTGAAATTCACCTATAAAGTTATCCCTTAAGGGGTAAATAGCGGTAAATCTGTAGCCTCTTATTAGCCTAATTCCCCTATAAAGTGGGGTATATTACCTATAGATTCCCTAGCACTTCGCTGTACACCACCGTGCTATTTCGCTGAATTTAATAAGGTAAAAAACGCTAGGGATTTACTATAGTAGCTTACTATATAGTTCTTAGTAAAGTATATAGGAAGGGAGTGTAAGTCTTATTATATTACTTTATAATAGGTAAAAAGAAAATAGTAAATAGGAGTATAGAAGGTAGTAAAAAGTAAAGAAATTATAAGGTTTATATTTATAATAAATAGTATATAGAAAAAAGAAAAATAAAGAGTTTATAGGTAGGTAAGTTAATATACCCTTTTCTAGCTACTAGCTATTAAAGGTAAAGAAGGTATAACTACTTATTATAGGTAGGCGCTTCTTTCTATTTTTAAAAGGAAAAATAAATATAGTTATTTTAGTAAAAACTATTATAAAAACTACATATTTTCATAAAGAAAAACAGGCTAAAGGCCTTTCTATAAGTTATTATTACCCTTATTAAAAGAATAAATACTTTATTATTATTAAAACTAAATTAAGGGCTATAGGATTCCCTAGGGCGTTTATAATACTTTATAAATTATCTATAGACGTCTATAGTAGTATCTAGAGGAAGTTAGCTAAGGGTAGTTTTTATCTTTACTTTTTTATATACTTAGTAGCCTAATTAATTAGTTATTCTTCTTTATAAGTCTTAATAAGGTTACTAGCGTTAGGCTTAAGATTCTTATAAGGTTCCTATATATTAGAAGCTAGTAAGTACTCTTTCTACTTAATAAGATACTTAACTAATAGCTAGGCTTTCTTTTAGGTTACCTTATAATTTATAATTCTCTTAACCTTATATTCCTTTATTCTATTAACTTTTATAAGGTTAAAAGGGATCTCCTTATAACTAAATAGGTCTTTACCCCCTAGCGCTTTTTATAACTACGTTATTAATACTACTAGGTAAACTCTTTAGTAGGCTAATAAGTTAAGTTTATAAGCGCTAGGCCTAAGTACCTAAGTAATATAGAAAGGTTTAGTATACTATAGAGACTACTTCCTCTTAGGTTTTCTAAGTAGTAAATATCCTTTACTAAGGTAGAGGAATACCTTATTACCTATAGTAAAATTTACTAGGCGATAGTGTTAGTTATATTACTTCTTTCTTATTACTCTTACTACGTTAATAAGAGTTTATACTTCTACTTAGTAAGTATTATATAATACGTTAATTAATTCTAATAGGATTTCCTCCTTACTAACGTACTTTAATATAGTTCTAAAGGAAAACCTAAGTACTAGTTTATTTAGTAATTAGCTTATTATTATAGTAAGTAAGTTATTAAGAGAGTATTAGAGGGATAGTAAGATATTAATCTATAGTATATTAGGGTTAGTATATATATAAAAACAGATAGTAATCTTAACTATCTAATTTATTTTCTTACTCTACTTATTAGTCTAAAGGTAATACGTAGTAAATATAAGTAATCTTACCTTTAGGGCCTTAAAGATCCCTACTTAGACTACTAAGATAAACTTTAGGTTATAATTACTAATAATAGCGTTTAGTAGGCCTTAGTTATATAATATAAGCGTTTAAAGAAGTACTTAGGCCTACTAGTAAGCTTTATACTTAGTGTAACCTAAGATAAGTAGAACTTTCTTACTAAACTTATATATTATAGTATAGAGGTAGTTAAATATATTAAACTTAGGTAATACCTAGAAACTATTTTAGGTTAAGACTTCTAATATATTAGTAATAAAGTCTATAGATATAGTGTAATATAGAATACTAAGTATTATAATAGGTTAGAGAGATCTAATAGGTTTTTAGTAATCCGTTTAGTTACCTTAGTACGCTAGGTAATAGGTAATATATATCTTAATAAGCTTTACCTTCTTATAGATATAGAAGTTCTAAAGTTTTATAAGTATTCTCTTACGCCTAAAGTAAAACTTCTTATTATAAGTAAGAGTAAAAACTCTTCCTACTAAAGGCTTTAAGATATAAAGTCTCTTTATTTTATCTATAGATATATAAAATATTAGTCTATAGTTATTAATTTCTTATAGGAAGATAGCTACCTAAAGTTATTATTACTTTTCCTAAGGTAGTTATTAATCTCTTTCTACTTTATCTAAAGTTATATACTTATATCTATCTACCTATATTTACTAAATCTAATTCCTTAGATTCTTTAGCTTCTTATTACTTTAGTATCTCTTAATAATTTCCTATATAAACTTATTATTAACTTACACTATAGTTATAGTAGCTTTTTTAGGTTCTAAGGGTTTATTACCTATATACTATACTATAGCTACTATATTTATATTATTATTATTATTAATATCTATAAGTTTATCCTTATAAGGGAAATACTTAGATAGGTTAGGTCTTAAGACTAGTAGGTAGGAAAGTATATTAGGTATAACGTTTAGCTTACCTAGTATATAAAAAATCTTTAGGTAGTACTAAGAGAGGTAGTTAGTAGCGTTTATAAGCTTAAGATTTACCTTATTTAAGTTAAGGGTTCTTAGTAATATATATATAATAATTCCCTTAGCTACTATATAGTCTATAAGAATATTAACTTTATAGTAGTTAGATTATACTAGTTTTTTAAGCTTCTTTATAGCCTATATAATAGCTATAATTTTAGCTTCTATAATACTAAAACGTTTCTTTATTACTATTATAGATTAAGAAAAAAAAAGAATAGGTTTAATGTGTTTTATCTTTACGTTAATACTAAGTATGTCTTTACTATTTTAGTTATAATCTAACTAGAAAACTATAAGCCTAAATCTACTAATATATATATTAATCTTAAAGAATAGTAGTTTCTTAGGGTTATAGTAATATTATATTACTTAGTTATAAAGTTTCTCTTATAGTACGTTTTATACGTTAATCTCTTTAGGTAAGGGGTTAAATATCTCTTTTATAATAATTTTTACCTTTACCTAGCGTATAGTACCTAGCTTAATAACTTTATTTTATCTTAATTAGGCTGCTAATTTTATCTTTCTCTACTAAAGGGGTAACGTAATTATATTAAACTAAAGTAACCCTACGTAAAGCTAGCTACCTATCCTAAGATATATCTTAAGGTTACGTAGGCTATATAGGAAAACTAGCTTCTTAAACGTATAAATATAGTTATCTATCTTATAGATACCCTTACTATCTATAATATAACTAAGAAGCTTTATACTAAGGAAGCTAATAAAGGACTTTTTTATATTAATATAGATTAAGTATTTATTAAGGATATTTAGGACTATCTTTATATACTAAAGGTACTTTTTATTAAAGTTACTAAAGATTATAATATTATTAATATATATATAAATAAAGTGTTAATACTTAAAGAATAGTTAGTTTATAAAGCGCTAAGCGTACGCTAGGGAATTCTTAAATCCTATAATAGTAACGTTAGAATACTTAAGCCTATAGAGACTAATTATTACTATTTTATCTTAGTGTTTAGAATATACGCTAAGCTAGTAGAAGAACTTAGTAGTATTAAATATTATTATATATTTCTTACCTCTTAGATAGCCTATAATTTTATTTTAGTCTAGAACAAGGTAAATATCTAGACTTACCTACTTATTAAGAGGTTATATATCTATAACTACTTAGCTTTTATCCTTTTTCCTATCTATATAGTATTTCTATATAATAAAAAGGGGGTATATAATAGAGGTAAGGCCTTATTACTAACTAATCTTCTCTAACTTATATTATTTATCCTAATAGGCGTTAAGAAACTCTATATCCTTAAGACCTAATAGAAAGACTTAGATATTCTACCTTTAGTTTTACTATCTCTTAATAAGGTTAATCTTTATATAGTCCTTATTAGGAATAAGTACTATCCCTATATTATAGTAAATATAGTATTTATTAAGTACTACCTTTATCTTACTAGTAAACTCCTTATTATTTATATAGATCTTTATACTATATTTATTAACTATTACTAAATATATCTTAGGCTTTATTATACTATATTTTAGTATTTCCTTTAGTATTAATATATCCTATAGGGTTTTTTTAGCGTTATTTATTCCTATAGTAAACTCTCCTATAGTGTCTAGGAATTCGTAAGTAATATTAAGGAAATTTACTAAATTACTATAAGTAATAGTATCTAGTGTATTCTTACTAATTACTTAGGTAGTCTTTTTACTTTAGTTTAAAGTAATTTATACTACCTTTATATCTTTCTTAATAGTTATTAGATTTACTATATTATTATATACTAGTATAACTTTTAGGGTTTTTAAATTAGTAATAGCGTTAAAGACATATATATATTTAGAGTATATATAGTATAGTTACTACTTCCTATCCTCTATAGATCTCTCTAAGAGGTTAATAAAGTTTATAGGGAGATACTTAAGTTCTCTTAGCTTAATAGTTACTATAAACTAAGAAGTAATCTATTATAATACTAAGTAGTAGTATTTAACTATAGTAGGGATTATTATATTATAGAAAGATTAAAGTTTTACCTACTTTTTATTAAAATCTACTACTATACTATAGTTATTATAAAATAATGTTTTTAGAAGTAATTAGGCTAAAAGTTTCTTTATAACTCTAACTATTATTATAGTATAAACCTTTATTCTTATACCTTTTACTATACTAATAATATATATATTAAAAGTAATATTTTCTAAGAGTGTAAAAGATAACCTAACTACGCCTACTCTTTATAGCTTTATAAGTAAAAACCTTAGATTCTTAGTAAACCTCTTTACCTACTTTTACTTTACTAAGATAACTAATACTCCTATATTAATATAAATAAAGTAGTCTTCTAAATTCTTATTAGTATATACTTTAATTTAAAGATAGGTATACTTATAGCGTCTATATTTCTTATTAGGTTTAATAACTACCTTAAAGACTTCTTTTAGTTAAAAGGTAAAATTTATAGTATTATTATATTAGTTTATTCCTCTATTAGGTTTTATAACTAAGTCCTTTAAGGAAACTAATAGTATAAAAGGCGTTATTATTATAGCTAAGAAGTTATTATCTAAAGGCGTTTAAGTAAGGTACTTTTTAACTTTACTTTATAATAAGGTGTAGTTATTACTAGGTTTAATAACCTCCTCTTATTTTTTAGGTAATAGCGCCTCTTACTCTAATAAGGGGGTAATAAAGTTTACACTCTTTATTTTATATAGGGGGACTTCTTTAGTACCTTTAAGAATATACCTATTATTAATAAGTTTATTAATATAAGTCTAAGCGTTCTTATTATTTTCCTATATAAATTATATATTATTACACCTATTAATCTTTTAGGTATAACGTATGCGTTATCTCTATCTACCTCCTTACTTAACTTCCTACTAAGGTTATTAATCTTTTATATAACGTTTAGTATTATCCTAGTAGTCTTCTTTCTAGTAGTTATTATAGGATTAGTATCCTCTATAGTTTCTATAGTAATTTCTATAATATCTATAGTTATCTTAACTATACTAATTGTTTCTACTACCTAATCCTTAGAATATAGTCTTTTCCTTATTATCTTTAGAGGGGTCTTTATTATAAGGTTTTAAGTAACTAGCCTATAAGGCTTTTAGGTAAACTATTACGTTTCCTTAGTATACTATATCTTTACTATTATAGTTAGTAGTATTATTAATATATACTAGGTTATATTAGGATCTAGGTACTATATCTTATAGTACTTTATATTATTCCTTAGTGTAAGTAATATATCTATCTAAGGAGTTATTATCTTTAGGCTTATAAAGGAATTATCTAAGCTATAAGGTAAGGTTATTATAGAACCTTATTAGCTATTAACGTTAGGTTTAATCTCCCTATACTCTTACGTGCTTAAAGTAGCTTTAAGTAAATATATAAATATTGCTTTAGCTATTAATTTTTTCTATAGTAAAGTGGTTTTTTTAAAACTACTTTTTAGTATTTACTAAAGTAAGGCTAAAGCGTTTTTTAATTTATTAAGCTATAGTAGCCTATTTTTACTATTTTAGCTGTTATTATTCTTTAGTTATAAGTTAAAATTCCTACTAGTTTTAGGCCTATCCCCTAAGGTACTAGTAAATCGTCTAACTAAAGTACTATAGTAATAAGGTATTATAGTATACTACCTTAACAGCCTAAGTCTATAACTTTATATTATAGTAGTAAGTTATATAGTAGTTATAAAAGATAAAGTCTAGTAAGTAACGCTTTATATTAGCGTTTAGCTAGAAGATACTAACCTCTATAGGTATCTATAAATAAGTTAGGGTGTATCTTAAGGTGTTTATACTATTAGATAATATTCTAGAGATTTATATTTAGTATACTATAGTATAAAAAAATATATTTATAAACTAAAATATATTTAGTAGTAGCGTTAGTACTACTACTAAATAAAGAATATTTACTATTAGTTATTTTTACCTTCCTATAAGTATTAATAGCTAAGAAGTTAAAATCCCTAGCTATTAGGGAGGTAGGTAGTAAGAGAATACTTATATTTACCTTACTATTATATCTAATAAGGTAAAGTATATCCTTTATATAAAGACGTTTAGTAGTATACCTAGGTATAGTAGTATAACTAAAGGTATTAGGTATATAGCTAGTCCTTAGGGGTAAAGTAGTATATATACTATCTACCCTAAGGGGGGGGGTTAATAAGCTAGACTTAGTAATATCTAAGTAAGCTAAAAGCCTAGTATACTTAGTCTATAAGGGTAGTAGCCTATACTAGCTAAAAAACCGCTAGGTATTAGGAATTATATTAGAAAAAGTAGTTATTAGGCCCCTAATAGCTAGTAGTAATAAGGTTTACTATTATTATATATTATATTATACTAAAAGAGGTTAAATTAGTTAGCTAGCTATTTAGTATTATTTTACTAGTAGGCTAGTATTTTACTTAGGTAGGCCTATAATTTCTAGTTTTTTACCTTTTAGTAAACGCTACGTTATATTAGAATCTTCTAGTGCTTTAAGTAGAAACGCTATAAGAAGGCTATCCTTATATCTATTATAGAATTCTCTTATAGTCTTATTAACCCTTAAGTTAGGTTGTTAAGGAAGAATTTTCCTTAGGGGTTTTAAAACCTACTTAGTTATCTTCCTTTTTAGTATAACTAGGTTTTCTAACGACTAAGAGGTCTAAGAATTTATTTATAAGAGTAGTATAGGTAATCTGTTAGTAAATAATCTTAAGGAAACCGCTAGGTTTTATCTTATATTATTAATAATCCTTTTTACTATCTTAATAGTAGATTTAACCTAGTAGTTATTATTAGTATATCTATTATTTAGGTAGTAGTCTATATCCTACCTATTAGTACTATAGTATAGTATATTACTATTAAACTCTATAAATATAAGGTTAAAGATATTATCTTATAGACTTTTAGGAAAACTCCTTATAACCTTATATAATAGAAACTATTTAAGCTATATATATAGTTACTATAACTTAGTAATATACCCTAGCTAAAGGAGCTTACTTATATTACTTTTAAAATCTTATAACTTCTATTAAGGTAGAGGTATATCTTTACTATAGGTTAGTAAAGAAAAGAAAGTATTATAAGGTATAAACTAAAGTAGTTATACTACTACTTAATATAACCCTTCTAGTAGCCGTTTTAGATCTAATAGGAATATTAAGGCTATAATAGTAGTAAAGTATTACACTAGCGTCTTATAAAGTAACGTAGTATAAAGGTAAAAAATAATAAAAGTAAGTAATAATAAGGAAACTAAAGAGAGGTTATAAAATAAAAGGTAGGTCTTAGAAGTAAGGTATTCTTATAGTTAACCTTCCTACTAGGGGAGGTTAATAGCGTAGAGGATTATATACTCTATAGGTATGTAAATGTATACGTGCCTATAGGGATGTCCTCCTCTAGCCTATCTATCTACCTTATTTTATAACACTTTACCTCTAGGTTAATAAACGCCTATATTTTACTATCTTTAGTGTAGCTATAGATTTAGTTAATCTATAGTAGCTAATTACTCTTTAAGTATAGAATTATTACTTTCTTAGTAGTATTTATTATAATAGAGAGGCACTTTAGCTATTATAGAAGCGTGTATTAGACTATTAATTATTAAATTTAGTAGGTTATAGGGGTAAGATTATAGTATATTATCTTATATATTTTTCTTTATTCTTCTGCTTTATAGCTAAAATCTACTTATAAGGTTATCTCTTAAGGGGTAAATAGAAGTAAATCTATAGCCTCTTATTAGCCTAATTCCCCTATAAAGTAGGGTATATTTCCTAAAGATTCCCTAGTACTTTACTATACACTACTATAACATTTTGCTAAATTTAATAATACCTTACTTTATAAGTAAATTAGGCTAATAAAAGGCTAAAGATTTACTACTATTTACCCCTTAAGGGATATAATAGGCTTTACTATAATAAGTGTAGCTAGGCTAGTATATACTATAACCTACTATTACTTATAACTAGCTAAGAGGGGTACGTATATGTAATATATATAAGATAAATACCTATATAAACTATATATTATTTATACTTCTTACTTTCTTTCTTTAGCTTAGATAAATTATATTAAGTTACTATACGCCTATTATAAGGTAATACTAACTTATTATATATCTAAACTTTTAAAATAATAATAAATACTTTACTAATTATACTATATAATAAGTATATAATAAGGCGCTCAAATAGTAATAAGCTATAAGACTTTTCTATTAGCTAAGGTAAAAGCTAAAGTTATAGCCTTAAAGTAAGTAATAGTAAAAATAATATAAGAAATAAGAAAGCTTAAAGTAAAAAGTACTAACCCCTAAGGTATAAGCTTTATAATTAAATTATATAATAAGAAGTCTTTAGAAGTAATAAATACTATACTTATAGTAGCTACTATAGTTATTACGCTTATACTAGCTAAAAACTACCTCTAGGTTATTTAGAAACTAATACTAAACCCCCCTAAGTTCTCTAGCTAGTATTAGGACTTCTTTATATAGTTATATTAGATATATAATAAGCTATATACTAATAAAGCGTTTTTATAATAAAGTAAGAAGCTTAATACTTTATTAACTTTTATTTAGATATAGCGTTTTAAAGAATAATATTAACTTACTATAAAATAAGGAAAGCTTAAGTAGATTATAATCCTAAAGAGTTTCTAAAGTACTAGAAGTATATATATAGTAACCTAAACGTAAATACTTATATATCTCCCTTTTTAATAAGTATTAAGATAAAGGAGTATAAATTCTTTACTACTTTTTTCCTAAAGTTTAAATAGGTATTAGCTAAAGCTAAAGGCTACTTATAGCTAAGTAAAGTATAAATTATACTTTTTTTTAAATACTTTTCTTTTTTATATTTAAAGCGTATTAGTAAGCGTTTTACTTTCTCTTACTTTTTATATATATATATAATAAGTAAGTAAAGTAGCTTAAAAGGTTAAAAACCTAGCTAGTAGTATATAGGCTACTTATAAATACCTACTACCCCTAGCGTTAAAGGATACTAATAGAGATATATATATAATAAGAAAAATAATAGTATATATAGCTAGTAAAGCTAAAAAGAAAAAACACCTTAAGGTATAAAAAGTATATACTAAAACATATTAGTACTATACCTATTAGAAAATTAAATACCTAGCTTATAATTATTTTAATAGTAAGAAAAAAAAAAGTAAGCCTACTTATATAGCTAAAGTAATTACTAAGATTAAGAAGCTTAAGGAAAGTAATAATACTTATAGTACTACTAAAAGTAAAAAGAAATTAGAAAAAAAATAGCTTTAAAGTAAAATTAGGCTTTAGAGCTAATAAGTAAGAAGTATATAAAATAAAAGGAGTTTTAGTATAAAAAGAGAATAATTAGATTAGCTATACTATTAGATACCTATATTAATAAAGGATTCCCTACCTAAGCTTTTACTAATACTACTTATAATACTTATATAATAGTAAATTATAACTTTATATATACTTAGTGCTTCTTATATATTTTTTAATAAAAAATCATTTTAAAAGGGTTTACTAATAAATTACTTAGTATAATAGTAAAGAAAGTAGGTATATTTAACTTAAAACTTTATAGATACTATTAGTATATATATATATATATTATATATAGCTTTAATATTAATATGTTTTTAAAAAAACCTTAGAAAGAATATAACTATACTATTTATAATACTATAAAGTATACTATTTACTATAGGTAAGTAGACTTTATACTACGCTTAGTTAGTTAATAAGAGTTTATAATAGTATATAAGATTAAAGCTACTTAAGTAATTAAAGTATTTACTTTTATAGCTATTTATTATAAGGCTATATATAAGGATTACACTACTTAATATAACCTATTTATAAAAGAGATAAGTAAAAACTTATAGGCTTTCTTCTCAATTATAGTAGTTAGCTTTACTAATATAAAGAAAGCTTTAAAGCTAAAGTTAGATAAAAGGGTAAGATAAGCTACTAAGGTTATAGTATTACTATAATAGGTATATAAAGAATATAGTAACTTATTTAACCTTAATACTTTAATAAAAGTACTACTATATTAACCTAGTTATAACTACTATATAGAATTAAAACTAGAAGTAACCTTACTATAAGGCCCCCTTTATAGTATATTAAGAGAGGAATTACTAGTCTTAAAGAAGACTTTAGAAGACCTCTTTAATAAGGGTTTTATTTAAGTAAGTAGCTTTATAGTAAGGGTGCTAGTACTTTTTATATATAAACTAAGTAGTAGGTTACACTTTTATTATAATTTTAAAGTACTAAACGCTATTATAAAAAAAGACTATTATTTACTACCTTTAATTTCTAAAACGCTTTACTATATAGAAGTAGAAAAGTAGTATACTAAAGTAGATATAGTAGTAGCTTTTTATAAAATATAAATTACTAAAGGTAATAAGTATAAGACTACCTTTTATATAGAATATAGGCTTTTTAAATAGTTAGTTTACCTCTTTAGGCTAATAAATATACTTATAAACTAGTAGCGCTTTATAAATAGCTTACTTTAGAAGTTTCTTAACGATTTTATTACTATATACCTTAGTAATATCCTTATTTATTCTAATAGAATAAAAGAGAACTATAAGTAAAAGGTTTACTAAGTCTTTAAGAAGCTTTATATAGTAAGGCTTAGCTTAGATATAGAGAAAAGTAACTTTAGTATAAAAAAAGTAAAGTATATTAGTTTTATTTTATAAGCTAAAAAAAGTATTTTAATAGACTTAGAAAAGGTATATACTATATTTAAGTAGTTAGCGCTTTAGTCTATTAAAGGTATAAGAAGCTTTTTAGGCTTTACTAAGTATTACTAGATATTTATATCTAACTATACTAAAGTAGTTAAGCTAATAATTTACTTTATTATAAAAGGCGTAGTGTTTATATAGTTTATAAAGTACACTATAGTATTTAAGAAGCTAAAGAACTACTTTATAATAGTCTTACTATTATAAGACTTTAACTTAGACGCCCTAACGTTTATAAAGACTAACTACTTAAGGTTTACACTAAAAGGCACCTCAATATAAGTAAATAATAAAAGTAAGTACTAACCTATTACTTTTTACTTATTAAAGCTTATGCTAGTATAATATAACTACTTTAATTATAATAAAAAGCTATTAGTAGTACTAAATTACCTTTAAGTATAGAGAGTAAAGTTATATAGTATTAAGGAGCTTTTTAAAGTAATAGTTAACTATAAGTCCCTTAAGTATTTTATAAAAGATTAGAAGTTAATAAAGCGCTAGAGCTATTAGGCTAAGATACTTATAAAATATAACTTCTATATTATATACTAGCTTAGTAAGAATATAAGTATTCTTAATACGCTCTCTTAGTATAAGTAAGACGCCCTCTTTATATAGAATAATAACTACTAATAAAAATATATTATTTAAATAATTCTAAATAAGGTATAGCTAGTAATAGCCTACTACGTAATAAAGATACCTTTAGTACTATATATAGAGGTATTTAAAAATAAGAATTATAAGCTTAATAAGCTATAATATAGGATAGTAATACTATCTTCTAAGTAGTATATATAGTTATTTAGTAAAAAGACTATTTACTTTTACCTAACCTTTAGTTATATATTTAGATTATAGACTACTACCTTAATAATATAAAATAACTTACCTAAAGGGAGAGGATATAGGTACTAAGTAATAATAACCCTAATTCCCCCTCTAATAGCCTATATACCTAGTTAGTATAATAAAGCTATAACTTAACTATAACTAAGTACCTTAGGAGAAATAGTACCTTAGAGATACTTTTATAAAGGTTCTATTAGCTAGGCTAGTTATAAATAGTATAATACTTTATTTATAACTATAATATATATAAAAGTAGTAAGATCTAGCGGAATATAAAGAAAAGCCTTTTATAACTATTAAGTATACCTAAGTGCTTAAAAAGTAACCTATTAATAGACTTTATTATAAATCTCCTACTATTTAGCCCTAACAATACTACTAATATATAGGTTATTATAAACTACCTAGAAAAGTTAGTAATACTTAAACTAATAGTAATAATAGATATAAAGGTATATACTAAAAGATTTCTAGATTACTATTACTACTTTTATAGTATACCTAAGAGTATTATTAGTAATAGAGGGAGTAACTAAATAAGTAAGTTTTAGCGTAAGTTTTATATACTTATAGGTATTAAGTAGAGACTAAGTATGTTATATTACCTAGAGAGTAATAAAGCTATAAAGCGCTTTAACTAAGAGATTTAAGTAATATTATATACCTATATAAGTTACTTTAAAGAGGATTAAGTATATTAGATACTAGTTATATAATTAGTAATTAATAACTATACTACGTTAGTAACTAGGTTAAGCTTTTTCTTTATAAAGTAT